>JAODLC010000043.1:13430429-13451149 GCA_026781145.1 Hippopotamyrus pictus
GGGTTCAAATCCCAGCTCCCCATGTGTGGAACCTGCACAGTGCATGTGGGCTCCCAGACACACAGACCCATAGCCAGATCATCACCCAAACCTTTTCCAAAAGCTACCAAAAAACCCTTAGTGCACCAGGATCTTCATAGACCAACTGGGTACCCATCCAAACACTGACCAGCCCAAATCCTACTTAGCTTCACAAACTACCAGGTCCAAACTGCAGGTACCATGGCAGCTGACAGCTTAAAACCCTGATCACTGAGAATGTGAGCTGGAGCCTAAAGAAAACAACTACATTAGTTACCTAGAGAGGATAGGTGGAGGGGGACAGCCAGATAGCACAGTGGTTAGCACAACTCCCTCACAGCCCAAGGACCAGGGTTCAAATCCCAGCTCCCCATGTGTGGAACCTGCAGTCAGGTAGTCTGCACACTGCATGTGGGCTCACAGACCCATAGCCAGATCATCACCCCTACCTTTTCCAAAAGCTACCAAAAAACCCTTAGTTCACCAGGATCTTCACAGACAAACAACCCAACCAGGCACCCATCCAAGCACTGACCAGCCCAAATCCTACTTAGCTTCACAGACTACCAGGTCCAAACTGCAGGTACCATGGTTGCTGACAGCTTAAAACCCTGATCACTGAGAATGTGAGCTGGAGCCTAAAGAAAGCAAATACATCAGTTACCTACAGAGGATAGGTGGAGGGGGGCAGCCAGATAGCACAGTGGTTAGCACAACTGCCTCCCAGCCCAAGGAGGCTGTGTTACAGTGCCATCTCATCTAGGGTGTCCCCTGGTTCATATCTTATCCATCCTGGGATAGGCTCAGGATAAGTGGTTGGAGGATGGATAGAGGCAAGAACCTCAAGATGGTGTCAGGCCTTTCTTAGGTTAAAGGAAGGCAGGAAGCCTCTTCCACAGTATCCACAAGTGTTCCTGTTTCCTGACTGATTTGAGGCTCAAACCTGAGGTGGAGCCAAAATCACACGATCAGCACACAGCCCTCAGTGAAGCAGGGTCTCCCGATGATGGTCAGGAGGGAGAAGGGAAGCAGCTTTGCACTAATTCTCAGGGCCAGTGAAGCATGTCACTAACAGTCAGCAGTAATCTGCTCCATGTCCACTTCCAAGGTGTGAGAGCAGAACCGGATTCATCACCCCCGTGTGAGTTTGTAAATAGCCTGGCCCATCATTTAATATACTGTGTGTATAAATTAAGCCCAAAAAAAACACATTTGCAAGTATTTTACGTTGACTAGAGTGGCAAATGTTATTGGCAGTTATTTTTAAATACATATTCTTAAATATGAAAATGATACCGGCATTGGGGATCAGGCTGATACTGCACTCATATACTCATACTCGTAAAAACTGTCCGATACCAAGGACCAATACCACTTACTTGCAACATTATGTCATTTAAATTGTCATTTTCTCTCAATGACGAATATAGAATCATCAAAGCTTATGATACACTGCCAAAAATGAGCCAACGAGATATAGCAGCGAAACTAAAGTAAAGTATGTTTTATGTTTTAATTTTTTTGTTGATAGCAGAGGTCAGAGAAGAATAGTCCGACTGGGTTAAGCTTATAGAAAGGCAACAGCAACTCAAATAACCACTCGTTGCAACAAAGGTATGCAGAAGAGTATCTCTGAACATACAACATGTTGAATCTTGAAGCATATGGACTACTCCTGTCAGCTAATAGGAAAATGAGGCTACAGTGGACACAGGCTCACCGGAATTGGACAATGGACGACTGGAAAAAAACATTGCTTGGTCAGAAGAGTCTTGATTTCTGCAGCGACATTCGCATAAACGACATGAAAGTATGGATCCATTCTGTCTTGTATGAGCAATTCTGGCTGCTGATGGTGTATTGTTGTCAGGGGTATTTTCTTGGGCCCCTTCATATAAACTTAGCATCGGATAAATACTACAGCCTACCTGAGTATTGTTATTGACCCTGTCCATCCCTTCATGACCACAGTGTACCCCGTATCTAATGGCTACTGGGTCATTCTGGCTCAACACAACAACTATTTGGTATCATCCACGCTGGACCATCTCAGAATTGAACAATTTTGTGCCGTTATGTTTGCCCTTGGGCCAGTATGAAAAATCCGAAATTTCTCTGGCTTAGCTCCTATAGTTTAGGAGTTATACTGGCTTGAAATTCATTGAGATTTTCCCTTCATTCGCAAAACTGCCTAGTCGGCCATTTTCATATGCCTGTATCTTTGCAATGTTAACACTTAGGTACCTGCAAAATAAAGTAGATATAGGAGTCTTTAGCCTAATTCCAAATAGATATTTATTTAGCTTGTAGCATGTAGCTAACTGATAGATGATAAGCTCTTTCTCTAATCTGTCAAGAGGCCCTGAATCTCGAGAAATAGTAAAAATACTTACTTTTATTGTGTCATTTGAAAGTTCTAGGTTTCCATTACAGCATATAAAAAGCAGAATGGTGCTTTCTGTTTTCTATTAAGGGTTTTATTTTTGTTTTAAGGGTTTTATCGACAATTTGAAGTTCAATAAATCGACAGCTTTCAGCTTGTTTCACCTGTGCATGAAATCTGCAACAGTGTTTAATCTGTACTATTGCACTGCAGACTGTGCTATAATATGGGCAAAAAAAATCGTTTTGGATAAAAATTGTAATCACATTTAAATAACAATAAGATTACAGTAAATTGAAGTTCTATGCATTATTTCTTTGGAATGCAAAAGGTAAGAGTGTGTTTAAATAAGTATAGGCGGAAATAACTTTTGTTGTGTTGGGGTAATGACTTACCTTTATAATAAACGTTAAAGTTAATTTGGATTTTCCGACCAAACGCTTAATATCTGGTAAATTCATACTGAAGTATGTGACCCCAGGAGAGTTGTCACCATGTTGGGTGAATCTCAATACCAAGAGCACAAAGATTATACTTACGGTCTTGCTAAGAATGGTCTTCTTGCTAACTTGCCTTCCAAGAACAAACTTGGGGCACAATGAATCATGGGGTTTGTCTCGTCCGGCGAGGGTACAACCAATGTTTTTTTCATATTTGGGGCACAGCAAGAGCATTATCTGGTCTTCGGCAATGGAAGATTACCTAAAACGGGTACATGAGAACAGAAGTATGGTCAAGTACGCATATTAAGGTTTTTGGTGGCAATGAAAAAGCGCCATTAGTAGAGTCATTGGGAAGGCTTGTGCGACAACACTGGAGGATGCTTTGAAGGTTGAAAGATTGAATTAGTGGGTCAAAGCGAATCATGAAAGGAGCACAGTATGAGGCTAAGCAGAATGACCTCAAAGGAGGACGTGGCTTGAGTGGGAATCCTCCACAACAGAGAACAGGACCACAGGGCCGAAAAGGGAAGCTCAAACCTAAAGAACAAAATACACTATAAACTAGAGAAAACAGTTTGGATAATTGATCACTGGGTTGGTAAAAGATGGGTGGTTGACCTATCCTGCCTCTGCGACAGAACGGGCTATGGATGTGCAGAAGTAGAGGCCAAGAAAAAACTGCATGAGGCCATGAAAAAAAAACAATTAAATGAGAATGAGTGGTTGCTTGATCTTGAGGTTTGCCGTGCGAAGACAATCCGCTCTCAGGACCGCTAGCCTCTAACTGCTTGCAGAAGTCTATATTCACACAGATCCACATAGAAATATTTCAAGGCTGTGGTCAAACCAAATCTGCTGTCCAGTACTAATATTCTTGTTTGAAGTTCCATCCATGAACATCCCTTGCTGACATGTGGTACAGCTCCGTGACCCTCGTATCATCCTAACAGCAGTTTAATGCTCCCCTTTTTCAGGATACTGAAGGAAGATGTTTCTAAAGTGTGGCAGAGATATGAGATGAAAAAGTGCTCCGTAGAAAAGTGCTCCGCCAGCAAATTAAGCAGCAGGAGAACTGGATGAAGGAACAGCATAAAGAGGTGATAGAGGAGGCCAAACGCATCAAGGAGGAGGTTCCTCTGTCAGCTCAGCTGGAGGAAATAAATCAAAGGAAGACAAAAGATCTGAAGTCTTAGGAAACCAGTGACATATATAATATTTAGTGTTCAACTCATGTGCATATTTGGCATCTTTTACACTACATATTAAAATGAAGATTCATATACAGCTCTGGAAAAAAAGAGACCACTAAAGTTTCAGTTTCACTCATTTCTCAATTTATGGGTATGCACCTGTGCAATATATTGCAAACTACAGCCTGGCTCTTTGCTTCCCATTGATGAAAGGATTCTTTCTTACTTTATGGGTCTTCAGTCTTGCTTCTAGGAACCTGTTGTGTAACTTCTGAAGGCCAATCAATGCACTTCACACCACTTAATATTTCCCATTCTTATTGAGGGTCACTTGAGGTTATCCTCCAAGGCACTGCTGGATAAGTTGATGGTTATCTCTAGCACTAGAAAGTTGCTTCTGCCCTCTGCCTGGCTGGTCGTTCCCAGTGTCTCCTGTTTCACCTTGTTCTTGTGTACTGCTGTCTTAGAAACTCTGAGCCTGGAAGCCGCCTGCCTTGCAGTGTAGCCTTCTGCCAGCATTAAACCAGGATTTATAAATGTAGATATTTAAAAAATATAGAGTGGTCTCGTTTTTTTCCAGAGCTCTCTATGCAGTTAAGTGTGTATTTAAGGTAAATTACTTTCGTCCTTGGCATCTGCTACTGTGTTAAGTGTATTTGTGTTAGGATCACTGTCCTATGTTTATTAAATGTGTAAAAACTTGTTCTCCTTCTTCCCTTTGGACAACTCAACTTCCCAAGAAATTTTGCAAATATGAGGCATGAGAGACCTGCTTCCTCCCACCCTTGGTTCAGAAGCCGGTTGAAACATAACAGAAGAAACAGCCAAAGACCTCCCCCACACAATAAGGACAAGACAACCGATTTGTACAACCAAACCTTTCAATAAAAACAGTAAGCAAAAAAGGGCCTTGAATTTAATTTTCTTTGTTTGTTCAAATCCGTTCTCCGTACCGCTCCATTTGAGCACGTGTAGAACTAAGTCTGATGGCAGGGTCCTCAGAGACAACAACAACAGAGATAATGGTGATTGCGGTCTAAGCGACATGCTCCTGTTTTGGCTTGCATCATCCAAACAACAAAAAAACAACAGCATATGTGGCTTTGTGGTTTGGGGTTCTGTGTCTGTGAGTTCAGTTCAGATCTTGCGGCTGATACAGTAATCATATACTTGTTGGACCCTTGAGTGTAAGAAGTACTCCAGAGGTTTTGGATAAATGCCCAAAGTTTCACTTTTATGTGTTTCCTGAATTTCTATGCGCTTCTACAAATGTTAAAGTATTGTCATTGGTACCTTCACTAAATGAAATGTTCTGTGTCAAATAACATTAAAGTTCCTCGAACAAATATGATGTTTAAAGCGCAGGACAAATACACAGTAACACTGACAAGCGCCACAATGCTACACAGTCAATAACTACCATATAACCAGGTGTTGCATATAACCACCCCAGTAAGCTAACAGTGTATTCCATAAATCTCACTGCTTTCCTAACTACGAACCCACATTCTTGTGACTAGTGTTGTACATGAATGATTTGTTCTTTTTTAAATAATCTATTAAGTGAACAAAATGATTTAGGCCACTATACTTTGTTCAATTCTTTCAATGAATGATTCATTATTCAGTATGTTGATGAAAAGGATCAGCGAACTAAATCAATCCATTCATGACTGAAATACCCAGTCTTTTGCCACCCTTTGGTGTAATGATGTATGAACTCCTGACAGTGAGTAAGGCTAATGTAATTGATTTAACATTAAACTTAGTGTATAATGAAAAAAAATCAATACATAAATTAAAAATGGTTTAGTAGAACCACCTTTGACAGCAATTACAGCTGCAGGTCTTTTGGGTTAAGTCTCTAACTAATTCACACATCTGGATCAAGCAGTTTTTGCCCAGTTATCTTGCCAAAATTGCACAAGCTATATTAGATATTTTGGGACCATTGGTGAACAGCCATTTTCTCAGTCGCATTTGTTCTATTTCCTTGGAGTTCATGATGCTGTTTCTAAAAAACAAGGAAAATTATTTTAGATTCATGTGACACGTAAATTGCACACAGACTGACTTCATTCTACTAAGTATGTAACTTCTAAAGGCTGTTGGTTGCAAGTTGTTATATATGTAAATGATTATATAATTTTTAATTTACACAGATTTAGAAATTATGGACTAAATAATGGAGGTCAATGACATAAAACCCACATTAAATCCATTAAGTCACAGCACTATATGTGTGTGTGTATGTCTGTGTGCTGTGTGTGTGTGTGTGTGTGTGTGTATATATATATATATATATATATATATATATATATATATATACACACAATTAACACATTAAAGATTGTTTCGTAGAACCAACTTTGACAGCAATATATATATTCTGCAATGGACAGACATGTCATCTCAGGTATACCCTGGCCTACCACCCTGTGTTGCCTAAGACAAGCTCATACTCCCTGCAACACTGATCGGGATAAGTGGTTAGATGAATGTATATATGGTATTTATAAATATACATTAATATAATATAATGCGTTAATTGTATAAAATGTTAAGTAAAATAGATTAAATAACAGAAGCATATCCACGAAACACTCGTCGAAATTATCCTTTAGTTTTCTAATGGATTATATAAAAAGAACAGACTGAAAAGAATCACAATTTCCGATTTCTGAACCTGGGACACCCAAATGAAAATAAACCAGAGCTAGGGACCCCCTACCACTAAGTCTTCCTTTGTTCTATTACTATTGTCATTACTATTACTATTGTTGTTGTTGTTTGCAATGCATAATACAACTTTTATAAACAAAACCCTGCAACCACTCTGCAGGTTCCGAACCCCGCCCCCCCCCCTCTACTTTACAGCAGCTCATGACGTTCCGTCTTGGTCATATCAACGCGAGATTTTCAGCGTGGCTGTGACGTCACGCTCAGACGGAACGAAAAACCATGTCGCTTACGAGGTGAGTTTGCCGTAGTAAATGTGTTTACTTTACTTTTTAATCAGAAGCAACGCAACAGTTATAAATATGATCGTCGCTTTATGTCGCGTAGTCACGCCAGCATTTGCTGTACTGTTATCCATGGAATGTGTGCATCTATTAAACAAGTGGACAGTTTTCACTCCCCGACTGAGGCCTAATAGCTTATGGGTAAACGAAGATACTCATGCTAACAAAACGCTAACTAGCTCCTTACGATCGAACAGTATATTCTTAAAGATTCGTACTGTGTTGCATAGCACTGTTGTTTTCCGGGGGGTTTTCAAGGATATGTGAACGTTCTTTTTTTTTGTGTAATTTTTTTAAAAAGCTGCACTAAGCACTGTTTATTAAACAATACAATTGCGCGAACTAACTAGCTAACAAATATGCTTCAATTAACCTGAAGTTTCTGTTGCGTTGAAGAAGCTGGATGGTCAATATACAAATTAACGTTTTAAAATACGGTTAACAAGACTATGGTTTAGAGTGAAGATGGATTTAACGTAATCTATGTAAATTAGATTATCTAACCCGAAATGCCGGACTGGAATCACAGCCCATAATAAACTGTACCAGGGTAACAGCATCATTTAAAATAGATTTTCTTGGATTCTAGATGATCATGAGCCGTTTTGTTTCTAATCGCCACCGTTTGTAGCTTACTGTGCCGATGATTATACCTGATTCTGATTATTTTGTGATTCACGCAGCTTTCTGCCAGCGCCGACGCAGCTCTCTCAGGACCAGCTAGAGGCTGAGGAGAGGGCGCGATCACAGAGGTCCCAGTCCACAGCCCTGGTTTCCTCCCGCAGAGAGCCACCCCCTTATGGCTACAGAAAGTCTTGGGTCCCCAGGACACTGGAGGTAGGATTCAGGATCGATTTTGGGGAGAACTTTTGAACCGACTTACTCAAGTTGTTTATGTAACACAAACTAGGCACATGTCAGTTGAGTTGCTGTTATGTTGTCTGTGGTGTTCTAAGTAGACAGGTTAGATTTGACTGATGAACACGTCTGTGTGATGTTCGAATCAGGACTTTGGAGATGGAGGTGCCTTTCCTGAGGTCCATGTGGCCCAGTTTCCCCTGGAGATGGGCAGGAAGAAGAAGACGTCCAATGCACTTGCAGTTCAGGTCGACGCAGAAGGCAAGATCAAATATGATGCAATTGCCCGCCAAGGACAAGGGAAAGGAAAGGTACCTCAGTTGTTCTTCCACGGAACTGGTCCAGAACCTTGTGAAGCCTCGTAAGAGAGTCCATAACGTGTATAAGGCTGATTGGTATGTGTATGAAATGTTACACATCTACTGAATATGTGACATTTCACATAGAGACCTTTTGGTCGCTGGCAAAAAAACATAGATGAGAGAACTAATTTTTGGACCTTTTTATTGCTTTGGATGTTATTTTGCAGCCATTTTTTGGTAAACATTGTGTTCTTCCTTTTGCATCTCAAAGGTCATATTCAGCAAATACACAGATCTGCTTCCTAAGGAAATCCTAAGTGACGACGCACCAGATCTACAGAGACCGGATGATGAGGCAGTGAAAGAGGTGAGATCTGGGTTGGAAGTCATCCACCAGAATTTTGAGGAACTTTTAAATGTTTCCCCTTTATTTTTAAGGGGGCAGCGTGTGGCTCAGTGGGCTAAGCCTGTGTGCCTGTAATCACAAGGTCGCCGGTTCAAACCCAGCCTCAGCATGTCTGCAGGTCCTTGAGCAAGGCCCTTAACCCCCCCAGCTCCGGATAGCTTACACTGCAAAGAGCAAGTTGAGGGAGGTGTAAAAGACGATTTCCCCACGGGGATCAATAAAGTATCGATTATTATTATTAATGTTCTGAGTGCGCGTGATTTAAGCTGTACCTGCTGTCGATGTTGATTTTATGCATTTCCATGACACATGATGGTCAGACATTTACCAAAAGTGACCATTGTAAATCATGCTTTGGGTATGTTTGGGTAGCTGACTGAGAAGACCCGTGCAGCACTGGACAAGCAGGTGTCCCAGAAGATTGCTGCAGCCATGCCAGTGAGGGCCGCAGACAAGCAGGCGCCTGCGCAGTACATCCGGTAAAGGAAGCCTGTCCAGCACTGTTGTGGTGTTGCCACCGTTGCCTTTGGCTTACTCACTGGGGGGTCTTTACATGGCAGAAATGTAAAGCGCATTGAGACAATGTAATGTTGTGATAATGCGCTATATAAATAAAATTGCATTGCATTGTGGTGTACTCTTAATTTGTGTCCTGTAGACCAGCGTTTAATAAACCGGTCCTTGAGGACCCCCAGACAGTCTATAGTTTTGCTATCTGCCAGGAGCTGGGAGGGATCAAAAACGTGGACCGTCTGAAGATCCCCAAGGACCGGCTTGAGAAACACTGCTGTAGATTGGCAGTTTTGTTTTTAAACTCCTGGATACAGCTTATATTGTCCTTAGTGTTCAGCATATCTTCAGGAAGGTCCTGGGTGAAGCTCTTGCGTCACTCCTGTTGTAATAGGTATTTATGCTTTTCTTTTCTCCTTAGGTACACCCCATCACAGCAAGGTGTAGCGTTCAACTCTGGGGCAAAACAGAGGGTCATCCGTATGGTGGAAATGCAGAAGGACCCCATGGAGCCTCCGCGTTTCAAGTACGGACGCGCACACGACATCCCCCATTTCCTGTGCGAAGTCAGCCCCCGAAATTTAAGTTTGCCTAAAATAAACATTAATGCCTCTTAATCTCAGCGAGCAGGAGAGGCTAAGCCCTTGCATCTTAAACCTGCCGTGGTATATTACTTTAAATGCAGGGTAGAGTGATT
The DNA here is from genome assembly GCA_026781145.1 of Hippopotamyrus pictus. Lineage (NCBI taxonomy): Eukaryota > Metazoa > Chordata > Actinopteri > Osteoglossiformes > Mormyridae > Hippopotamyrus > Hippopotamyrus pictus. The sequence continues at coordinate 13,440,263 of JAODLC010000043.1, forward strand.
TCATTAATTTTATAATGCAAATTAACTACCCTTTTTTTTTTTTTTGACAGGATTAACAAAAAGATTCCCCGCGGTCCACCGTCGCCACCTGCTCCTGTCATGCATTCCCCCAGCAGGAAGGTGGGGGTCCCGTGAGGCTTGTGCAGGGTTGAAAGGACACTATACTTAAAAATGTAGTGTGATGCGGACGTTTGCTTCCTCCAGTACAATGTCACACGATTTCTTACAAGCGTACATCTGTCACTTTTAACTGGTACTCTGGAATCCACTGTGGGTTAAATCCTACAGCCTCTCACTGCAAAGGGGTAACCGGCCTCATTTGAAAAACCTGAATGCTGCTTATCTTCTCAGATGACCGTGAAGGAACAACAGGAATGGAAGATCCCACCATGCATCTCAAACTGGAAGAATGCAAAGGTATGAACACGTGAAACTCAACATTGATAGATGAGCGATTTTAGCTGCACGGTCCGCTTTTAGGGATGCCGCCATTGTTTTTGAAACGCCCTTCCTTCCTAGGGTTACACGATCCCCTTAGACAAGCGTCTGGCGGCGGACGGCCGGGGACTGCAGACGGTTCACATCAACGAGAACTTTGCCAAACTGGCCGAAGCGCTCTACATCGCAGACAGAAAGGTAAACGTGCCTTTTACTGGCTGGGAGATGGACCCAGTGTGTTTCACTTTGTGCCTGTGTAGGTGGCATATAGGGGGAAGAGCCCAACCAGAGGCTAAGGTGTTGCTTTTTTGAATGCTCTAAGAGCTAATTCATGATCTTAGAATAAAATAAACTGTTTCAAAGAACAGCCAGCTGTAAAACCTGTAAGCAGGTAAGTGACTCGGCAAATTAATGTGATGTAAGCTGAATGAAGGTAATTAAATTGCGTGTGTGATTACAGCCGCACTGTCTCCCAGCTCCAGCCGGGACAAAAAAGACCCCGCCCTAATTTGGTGTGGTTTCCACCCGACTGATGGTTATGGTAACCTGGGAGAAGGGGCTGCCTGCTAGGGAGCATCCTGACAGCGTGCGGCTTGTCTTACTGACCGCCTGCTGGAGTCCCTGCGCGATCAGCGGCTTTGCTAACCCCGCCGCTGTCTGTGGCCCGCACAGGCCCGTGAAGCGGTGGAGATGCGTGCGCAGGTGGAGAAGAAGATGGCCCAGAAGGAGAAGGAGAAGAAAGAGGAGAAGCTGAGGGAGCTGGCCCAGATGGCCCGAGACCGAAGAGCGGGCATCAAGAGCCACGGGGACAAAGGTGCGTCAGACGCTCTAGCGGGGCCCCTAATTATAAATGTCTGACTGGCTGTTGATAAATCCCACAACTGAAGGAACTGGTCTGTTTAATATTCCATGAATGCCCAATCCTCGATTGATATGTATCGATGGTACGCCCTGATCGCAGTATATGCGCCTCGCTAGAGGGTGCAGCTGCAGGACCTGCGATCCAATCCGCAGCCCGGCGCGGGTTTTGCCAGGGGAGATGCGTGCACTCGGGAGCCGCTCGCTCGCTCGCTCGCTCATCGATACTCAGCTCCCGCTGTCAGTCCCGCTTAGCTAATGTGCTCTGAAAGCCCACGGCCCCCCTCTCGGCTCCCTCCCAGGTGCCGAGGACGTGGAGGTGAGGGAGCGTGACGAGATCCGACATGACAGGAGGAAAGAGAGACAGCACGACAGGAACATCTCCCGGGCTGCCCCTGATAAGAGGTACACGCGTCTCCAACACGGTCGGCGATCATTCGGGGGCAGGCACTGGGTACTGCACCCTGAAGCTGGCTGGGTAGCACCAGTACCCCTGTCGTTCCCGGGTCACACTTGTTCAGGTGATTGGAAGGAGCTGCTGACCTGATGTCAAAATATTCTCAATAAAAAAAACTGAGGGTTTTTTTTTTTTTTGGAATTGGAATCCTACATTGCAGTTTTGAGTCATCTTAACTAAACCCTTCAGCGAGCCTGGACAGTTAGACACAGTTTCCAGGGTTCTTAATGTTTCCCCCGCACTCGGACCTATATGTCGCCCTCCTGTGCTTCCAGGTCTAAGCTGCAGAGAGACCAGGACCGAGACATCAGCGAGCTCATAGCTCTGGGTCAGCCCAACCCACGGCCCTCGAGTGAAGCCCAGTATGACCAGCGTCTCTTCAACCAAAGCAAGGTAGGCCGGCATCCGTCCGTGTCCGCTGCCGTGTGTGAAGGGGTGGATGACTTGCAGCCGCCCAGATAAGCTGTATCTCTCCCGTGCGCCGCACTCCCACAGGGTATGGACAGCGGCTTTGCTGGTGGTGAGGACGAGCTGTACAACGTGTACGATCAGCCATTCAGGAGCGGGAAAGACATGGCCCAGAGCATCTACAGGCCGAGCAAGAATGTGGATAAGGACATGTATGGCGATGATCTGGACACGCTCATTCATACCAACAGGTAGGGGTGCCGCTTTTACACTCTCAGGGTGTATGTGCACGTTCAGGATTCTCGTGGCACAGCCCAGTTTCTAAACAGAGTTTGTGTATCAAGGATTCTCACCCTTTATGATCCTGCGTGCATCCAACCATGGACTAACGTACCATACAGTAGTGATGGGCAAGTGAAGCTTCATGAAGCATTTGCTGTATTTTCTGACTAAGTGTTGGTGATCTTTGTTCATAAAAGCATGCCCCAAAGCAAAGAGCACCATCTAGTGGAGTCAAAAAATACAGCAAACGGTTCACGAAGCTCCATTTGCCCATCACTACCGTAAAGGGATTATACTGCATCCAAACCGGCACAAACCTGTTTGTGGCTCATACTATTTGGAATGCATGGCACATTACTGAAAAAGGATCCGATGAAGGTCAGGAAGCAGACGGTGCCCGTTTTGACGTTTCGGTCAACCCATCCTCTCCACCTCAGGTTCGTGCCGGACCGTGAATTCTCCGGCGCCGACCATGGGCCACGCAGGGAAGGACCGGTCCAATTTGAAGAGGATCCTTTCGGTCTGGACAAGTTCTTGGAGGAGGCCAAGCAGCACGGGGGGTCAAAGAGGCCATCCACCAGCAGTCGTTCAAAGGATTACGACCATGACAAGAAGCGAAGAAAGGAATAAGACCCCCCCACACACACCTGTGTCCTTCTGGGGGAGTCGTGATTGGCCAGCATGGTATATTGACCCATCATCAGCAAGTGACACAGATGAGTGGATACTGGGGGCTTTGTGCTGAAGAGCTTAAATGTACTTGGATGCCATTCATTTCCGGCTGTAAATTTATATTAAAAAGTAAGCTTAGGAGTCACTGCAAAATGTCTACTTTCAGATTTGTCATTCCTGTTAATTATCCCTTTTAAGACTTGTAGAACTGTTTATTTTGTGTTTTTTAAGCCGTTTTATTCATAGACGTGTACTTCAGGGTATCATCCTGTAGTACCAGGGGAAATTGTCAGGCTGTTCCAAATCTCTTGTACAGTACAACCCCTTTAATAAACCTTGAATTGGGAAGACTGTCATTGTACAAAGAGCACCATTTAGCATGTATCTCTGTGCTGTCCTCAGGCAAGACTGCTGTGGGCCTTCCTCTTCTATCTCTGTTAGTTCCTAAAGCAGGTATAAATATTGGTTTTGTTGGCAATTTTGGATCGTAAGTGTTGTAGCTCTTCTGGGGCTTTGGCGCTGTTGCACCGTCTTAAAGACTCCCATGCTTGGCAGAAACTCTGTCTTCCTGTCTGAGTCACTCAGTCACGGTGGCAGCTGTTGTATGTGACCTGCTTCTAAAAGGGGCCCAGCTACAGTTCCTAAGAATACCAGAATATGAGGAGAACTCAACTGACCATCACCACTTGCATGGAAATCCATGGATGAATTCTGTACCCCTCCCTCTGCAGTAGGTTTGCATTTGTCTCTCGTACTCTTTCTTTATATTCCCTCTGCTGTATGCCTTTTCCATTTTCCATCCTAAACTTCCATCAGGTAACAAATTGTGGGAGATAACAGGACCGAGGCAGCTCTAGCATAAAACCCAAGGCCCATTTCCGAGATAAGTGGGCTGACAGCTGTGTATATGCCAAATGCCAACGTGATGGGTCGTAACGTTGGGCGAGCTCCCACCATAAAATTTATTGAGCTAGGTGGGTGAGAATTGTGTACGAAAATATATATTTTCACGGATCAATACGGGACATTTTATTTCTCAGTATGGGACAGTCTGCACACTATGCTCTTAAAACTAATAGCCTAGTCCAAAAACTCAGTATTCTTTTGTTTTATTGCAAGTTTTTTGACTATGGAGGGTGTTTGTGACTATATTCAATGAATTGTCATTTAAATGGATATTTATAAATATGTAATTTAAATTATAAATGTTATTTAAATGCTTATTTAATTCTAGACCAATAGTAAGAATGCTGTCAGCCATCAAATTCAGTGGGCTGAACATCTGATTTGTTACATTGCAAACATTGACCTCACTCGGTCAATTGAATTCTTATTTATAACCATGTTTTGTCTGTTCCATTCTGGGGCTGTAGGTTTTGTTTAGAGCCCACCCACTGAGTTTCAGGGGTGTCAGATAATTTTAATGGTTGCTGGTATCATTTAAATTATAATTCAAATAATTATTTAAATTTATTGAATATTGTCACAAAACATCCTCCATATTGGACAGCTACCCTCCCATAAATGAAAGGCAGCTCAAAATTACCACCAAGAAATTGCATTTGAATGACTGACTTTCTGGAATTTGACTGGAAGATAACAGTTGGTGATGCAACAAGAATGGAAATCATACTATTACTGCAATGCGTAATGCTTACGAAACACTACTATTTTATTTTTTTAACTGAGTTGGAAACATGATGACTGGCTGTCTCTCAATTCAGGGGCAGCATCCTTGAAGGCTGCATTTAAATGCATCACAGTGGTGCGACGAGGCTGTCCCATTTTGAAGGCTCCTTCAAATGCGGCCTAGGAACGCATCCATCTTGGTAAAAGGACACGTTCTTACGCCACATTTGAAGGAGCCTTCGAAATGGGACAGCCTTGTCACGTCGCTGTGATGTATTTGGTCTTTGAACATGGAAGGATGCAGCCCCTGAATTCGGACACAGCCATCGGATACGCCTTCGTAGACTGCGTCCTTCAGAGGATGCAGCCCCTGAATTGAGAGACAGCTATTGTCAGATATCGTCAATTACCCATAATACCATCATATTGCCTAGCCCTAGACCCCATTGCTGCACAGTGAAGGATTTTTTAAGGTTATCTTCAATGCATTTTCCCCAGGGCAGATGTGCATAGTTCGGGTCCAGAAAATAAAAACATAAAAAGATTTTGTTTCAACCAACTAAGTTTAAGAGTATAAATGTCAAGAGTCGAGACACTGGTTGTTTGAAACAAAACCTTGGTCTGGATTTTTGCTTTCTGGACCTATTCACTCTGCCCCAGTTACGCGATCATTTCAGAAACCAGTCCATTGTTTTTCCATCTGGCTGAACACTAAAATCCATTACTAATGATGGAGATGCGGATTGAATTTTAAGATTTAAATTTCAGTCAAACCCCTGCATTCGTAAACTATATAAATAAAGGAACAATTAATCCAAATAAGTTGCCACACATCGTCTCGTACTGTGAGTACCAGGGTTGTGAAGAAATGATCAAGGTTTACACTGGCACTATTACACATATTTCATTATAAACCTAAAATTAGCTACATCAAAAGCGCATATGCTACTGTTTGAGATCGTTCATTTCCGAAACAAATTAAGGTCGCGTAAAAGCAGAAGGTAAGACCAACACCTACTCCTGACCACAAGTAGTAACTAAGCAAGGACTAATCGCTCGTAATGTATATGCAGCCACAGTGAAACTAAACCGATATACTCTTAGTTTTCTACAGAAGGAGTGATCGTATTAAAACAGTATTTCCAGCCAAACATTCTAATCCAAAATATTTTTACACAACGTAAAAATCGGTTCGTCCACGACTTTGCATCGTGTAAAGATATCTACCACCTAAAACGGTGGATAAACCTCTCATGCCTGTTTACCTTTAACCTAATACCACGTGATGCACATTATGTATTTTATTGTGAATCTGAAAATATAGCTACTTGTGTCATTTAACAGATAGCGCTACATTTTTACTATAATGAATTATTTTGCGAATAAAATAGGCCGTTTATTTGTTTGTTTTAAGAAATGATATGTTACCAGCCGCGAGTTCATAGTTCAGGTGAGAATGGCGAAGATGGCGGCGGCCATGGCGGAGCATGGCCAGGACGCTTTTAGGAAGTTATTTAAGTTTTACAAACGCCGAGTGCCGCCTCCTGATTTCAGCGACGTGATAGACTTCGCAAAAGGTCTGAGAAATGAAAAGGTAATCGTGTTTTAAGGAAAAAACATGATTTTCGGCTCTTGACGTCAGGCTGCATTAATTTCATAGCAGATAATTTTATATATTTAATGGCACCGTAGTGACACGAGCGTATTGCATTTGTTACTTCTGATAATTACAGCGGTGGGTGTGTAGTGTTTAAGAAAAACATGTAACCATAGAATATGAGATTGAAACAGAGCAGACAGGGAATTTAAGTAAATGTCATTTACGTGTCCCACTCTAAAATAATTCAAATTTCTAAATAAAATTCTGATTTGCTCTTCGACATCATTAAAACCGAATTAAACGTTTTATAAACAAATAAACCTTCGTAAATTAATGTGAAGCATATCATTAGTAAATATGTCTCGACTGGCATTTATCCATCCATCAATATATCCCAACCTCTTACACAGTATAGACCATGGAGAGCCAGGAAGCATGTGACATGAAACAGCAAGGACTGGCATTTATTAAATATGAGGCAAAATAAAAATTCTGTATATTAAAATCATGGGAGCAAATCTGCACATAAATTGTGTCTCTGCCTTGTTTATGACGTGTGAGCGTGCATGCTGTGATAAGCTTGACTTTTGTCTCCTGCCTTGTGCCCTATGCTTATAGCCTCCAGGCTAGCTTGCAGATATTTCATTCTTCTTACAATGCTTGGAATTCCTGAAGAAAAACAGCTTGGCTGTAGATGTACTGGGTGTAATGTTTCAGATATCTTTGGTTGTCCATCTTAAATAGACAACCAAAGATATCTGAGCCTACGCAGTGCAGAGTTGGAATTGTATGTCTAGAGAAGCCAATATTTGTATAGTTTCTATTTGCATTTTTGGCCGTATTCACCATTTAGATAAGATAAAATTTAGAGCAAATTGCAAATACAGTGCAGCTCTGCAGCGATGGGCATACCTACAATTAGGTCCTCTTTGTAATTTTGGAAAGATTTTCTTTAAAGCTTTAATACACTTTAATACATTTAAATATACACATTATGCATTTAGGAATTTAAGGTTATTTTTCCAGAAAAATACTACTACTAAGTAGTAATACTGATACTACTAAGATTTTTTTCAGCTTGTTTCATTTTTTAATGACATAATTATTTGGATACATAGTTACTTTAGCTGTTTTGTAAATGTAAATTAGGTTCTAATTGAAGGTTTTTTAATTAGACTAATTGTTTGAATTAGACTAGTTGTTAAAATGTTATGCCTTTCCCAAGAACCCTAAGCTTTTTACCATGCTAACCATTTCCAGCAATTATGGAATAACTGAGGTGAAAAAGGTTTTGCTGTGTTTATCTTTTCTGTTAATTAGCATGATTACATTTTGTACTATGGGACTTGTAATTTAGTAGAATTAGTTTATTGTAATTCATCTGTAATTCTGTTGAACATCAGTGACATGGAAGCATAAAATCCCAGCTTCTCTAATTTGTCGATGCTGTCACATGGTGTTAAAACATCCAGTTTTAATGAAACTTTGGGCCATGTGTCCAATTTGCATATGATAATGCATTTTACAGGTATTAAGTGGCATCATCAATTATGAATCATTATCTGTGTCATTTTTATGAGCGAAAAGGTTTCAAGATTTATGTGTTGATGAAAGTAGATGTTGTTCCATTAATCATTGTTATCGGTGATTTATTAGGTAAGCTGGCAGCTTTATCAGGGGCCACATGCATGGAGAGCAATCAGATCATTGCGGTGTTTCACACTGTCATATGTTTCGTAATGTGTGAAGAAGAGCGGGAACTGGACGAAGAAGGCTGCTGTGATTGGTTCACTCGGGGATGATTGACAGCCTGTTTGCGTACTTCAGGTATTTGCTGCTAAACTGAACTTGGCAGCCATCAGTGAGGGGGATGCTCGGGGGGCGGGACTTCACCCCATCAAAGACTGGAGAGCCTATGGTCTTGAGGGATATCCAGGTAGGTCATGCAGTGAAATGGAATCCAAATGGAATGATCTACTGCGGCGTTTCTCAATCCAGTCCTCGGAGACCCACAGGCAGTCCACGTTTTCAAATGTGCACTGTCTGGCAGGGAGCTCGGAGGGAGCAAAAACGTGGCCTGGCTGTGGGTCCCCGAGGACCAGATTGGGAAACACTGGGCTACAGAGCAACAGGTAGTACAAGAGGTGGTCAGGGGGTGAATGGCGTGCAGCTTATCAGATTAGAATGGCGTGTCGGTGATTGAAAGTTCACTGTTTTCAAATCCCAGGCTGGGCAGAGTGATTCCATCTTTGGGACCCTGGGCAAAGCCCCCCTTCTCACCGATTGCTCCTGGGATTGTCTGACCCGGCTTATTCTCTCAAAAATGCTTTGCATAAGGGTTGGCTAGTGAGAGACAGTGAGAGAAGAACCACGTGTCCAGGTTGTTGTGCTCTGGGTTGTGCATAAATGTTTTCTCTGTTCTTTGTTTTAAATGACCCCCCATACAGCTAATTGAACTGGAACCTTCCGAGACTAGTGTCCAAGACCAGTCTTAGACGACGGTCTTGCCTTGCCGGCGTGCCGCGCACCCACAGCCTCCCTGACGCTGTCCTTCCTCGTACAGGTTTCATCTTCATCTCAAACCCGTTCCTTCCTGGCTCACAGCAGTACTGGGTGACACAGAGTCTCAAGGTGTACCCGCAGAAGCCCAACGTCTGCAATCTGGATATACACATGCCCCCGTCGGAGACCGGGAACATCTGGGAGAGGAGTGCTGAGCGCATCCGGTGGGCCGCGTCCTTCCTGCCCCACACACCTCGCAATTGGGTATCCAGGGGTGTGGCCGTGGTTTGATAGGGGTGTGGCTATGGCTAAATATGGACATGGGTGTGGCTATTGGTGAGTGGGGTGTGGCTATCTGTAGGCAAGGGGTGTGGCCATGTTCCCCAGAGGTCCGCGACTATGTGTATCAGTCCGCCGCTTGTCTGGAATGCATGGGTGCCGGAGTGGTACCTGAGATGATTCGGGGTTGACTTGTGATGCAGGGCTATCCTCAATCAGTGCTGACGCTTTAAACAGGAGGCGCAAGAGAAGTTAAGTTGTGGATTGGCTTCCATCTGCAGAGAGACATAATGACATAATGAGCTGGCACAATGAGGTCAGAAGGCAGCAGACGATGTCAGGAAACATTACACATTTCAGCAGGCGAGCGGGTAACTCCTGCATCCTGAAAGGAATCGGTCTGCATTTACTACGTGTTATCTGTTGAGTGCCGAGATTAGCAAGTTTATTAGGCTAAGGACCCCAGTGTGCCACACCTGTCGGCTTTTGACCACATATGTAAGGTTCCCTGACTGCCCAGTCTTATACCGAGAGCTTAGGAGGTCAAGGTTTCTCTTGTGTCCTCAACTTTACCTTTTAACGCCCCCCAGGAATAAGAGTGGCAGCAAATCGGAGGCCAAGACGCTGCTGGAGAAGCTGAGATGGGTAACTCTGGGATACCACTACAACTGGGACACGAAGGTAGACTGTCCTACTCCGATCATTTCAGCAGGTCGTAGAATGTATAAGGGGCTTTGGGTGGGGGGGGTTTGCCTTCACCCACACACGTAGTATCTATCGGGAAATCAGTCTGAGCTGGGGGAGGGGGGCCTCATTTACAATAATTATCACACTCGCACTTGTTTCATAGTTTAGACCACTTACAGTGCGTCACCCTGCTAGGTTCTATAGACATTAGGGATGAAATGGTTGCCGGTTTACAGTAAACCACAGAAAAATTCCTGGTGGTTATTATTGCAGTTTCATGGTTTATTTATCATTAAAATTGTGGTTGATTACCACACTGGCGTTAAATACTGTCCATCATCGACCAAAGTTAGCAACAATCTCCCAGGTGCCGGGGCAGCGTACAGTTTGGGTTTGTTTGGTGTCAGACACGGCAGGAAGGCAGTGATGGCACTCCTGGTATTTTTTAACGTTAATGTGCATTTGATGTGGTTTTCATATATTTACATCACGTTTTGGCTGTGCTATTAATGTAATGTTTATGCACACAAAAAGTACATAGTGCTACTAATTTTATTTGTGTTTTCAATATAAAACTTGATGAAATATCTTCATACATTTTGAATTAACAACACTGATAACCGTGATAATTTCACGGTCACTATAATCATGATATAAAATTTTCCTACCATTTCATCTCCAGTGGGCTTCTAATCAGACATAAGAAACTTGAATAAGAAATGAATATTAAACTTAAAGTTAAAATCCATAGTTCTGAGGTGGCAGAACATATTTGTAGGAACATTAGGATCATCATGACTTCCAGATTCATGTCAGGGTGTTTTATACGTGACATGCAGAGCGTGTGTTTGGGCGCTTTGAGCTCGTCTGATTACCGGCGCTGGGCTCTCTGGGCAGCTTCTCTTTAATTGCTCAGGCATGACACCTGTCTCTTTCATATGCTAATTGCATCAAAGTGTTTAGTCTCCTGCCGCATTAAATTGGCCCGGAGCTCCACGCCGGATTCATTAGGATCTGGTCCCCGGCTGACATTTCCTGGCGGCTGACAGCGGCCGGGGGGGGGGGGGGGGGGGGG
>JAODLC010000043.1:13455857-13483286 GCA_026781145.1 Hippopotamyrus pictus
GGGGGGGTCGTCCTGCCGGGGGGCGGGCTTGGGGTGCTGGGGTCCCTCCATTTTTGACACTCACTCGTCTTATGTTGGGTTGCAGTGATCGAGAGCCTATCCCAGAGGTTATGGGTACAAGGCAGGGATTTACCCAGGATGGGGCGCCAACCCATCACAGAAGCGCGCACACACCTTTGACAATTTCACAACTCAAAATCAGCTTGGCGTGTTTTTGGGCTGTGGGAGGAAACCCAGGAGAACCCCCACAACGACACATGCAAACTGTATCCACCTACATCTGTGGGCAGAGACTCGAACCCGGGTCCCTGAGGTGTGAGGCAACATTGCGAGCTGCTGTACCACGGTGTCGCCTCAAAGTTTTAAATCCTGATGTCTCCTGTTCCTACCCTGCTTCTCTCTCACGCAGAAGAGATTCTTCTGCACTGTCACTTGAGGGCTGTGTCTTGGAGAGAGTCCACACTGGTTCGTAAAACTTTATATTTCCCCCCCCAAATTTTGGGGCTCAAACATGCATCATTCCCAGACTCCAGAGCTAAACACTCAAACGTAGACAGGTGCTCGAGTCCCCTTATAAAAGAAGTCAGATTGATTGGGGTCCAGGCAGGACTGCCGTCATCCCCTTCTCCGCCTGCTGATATCCCTGCAGATCTCTTCATTAGTCTGCATGCGGCTGTCGTTCTCACTGCTTTTAATTTGCTGAATTGTCGGGTGGCGTCATTGCCAGGGACAGCTGAGGCGGCTGTTAAATGTGCTGCCATAATTGCATTTGGGACAATACTAGATTTCCACATGAGGACCTCAGGGCTGTTGACGCGTCTCCTTCTGTTCACCTGCCGCATAAAAGCAGGTCTTCCATTTCAGAAGTGGATGATTTTGCACTGGCCTACATGGGACTGTTTGTGTGTGTATGTGCATGTCTGTGTGCACGATGATTTCGGGGAAAATCGGAAGCTGCCACGTGCGTCCCGTTGCCATCACGCAATCGATAATGGTAATGGCTTCGCTTGTCTGACTACCAGGTATTAAACGCATAAACACTAAAAGCAGTTGCTTCCCACCAGCATTGAGCCGCAGTTTCAGAGGTGAGGTTGGGAAATCGATGGCAGTTTGACCCCCCCGATCCGCCTATTGTGACCCACCGCGAATACATGAAACGCAGATCCTGAGACCTACTGTTCTCTTATCTCGCTGTGAAAAAATTCTGCTGATTTCTGAAACATTGTATCATTATAAGCATCCCTGTGATGCTGTTCTGATGAAAGGTGTAATATAAATGTATGAAATTACAAGCTGCTGAATGTTACAGAAGGAGCTAGATGCTGGTTAGCTACACTGGGCCAAATTTTGCACTTAGCTCTAAGTGCAAAAAATAAAAGGACCCATTCAGACTGTTGTTATGGGTGACATATGAGTGACGTTCTCTGTTATAAAAAGCACTCTTATTTGGTGGTTGTTGGCCCATCCCTGCTTTCTGGGTATTCCTTCTTGCTAGCATCCTTGCTGTCGTTTTCACATATCTGGATGCAGATCGTTCATCCGATGGCCAGACTCAGTCGTACATCGAGTCACTCAGTATTTGTCCCTTTATGCCTTGACAGGAGCGCTCTTGCTGCCCCATGACGCTCTACGTACCTGTACCTCCATTACAGTGACCACATGATGTGCCTCTTCTCTCTCCATTTTCTGGAGCAGCCAAGGCCCTGTGCCTCTCGTGGGACGTTGTCGCTCCAGTGCAGGCCCCCAGGCGCACTGCTACCTTCTCCCATCGCTTTTTCATTTCCCAGTCCAGGCTGGCATCAACCCAGTCCCATGTCACCATCTGATTGGCCGCAATAAACATATTTGCATGGAGGGCTTACTGTGTTCCTTCGAACACCCTTCCAAGGATACAGGTGTCCCCCCCCCCCACCCCCCCCAAAACTGCCCAGCCTGTCAGAGGCATGATGAATTTAATTCCGTTCAATTCAATTTCTTTTTATATATAACACCTTTCCCAGTTTGGCTGCCCCGAAGCATCTAAAGATTTCACAACAGCGTTACAAGGTAAATTGACAAGTCAAGCCAACAAAAAGCCGATACAGTTTTAATTTAAAAACTCAGAGTGGCTGGGGAGTGAGCCAGAAGATGTAGGTGAGGAAAGTAAAACTGGAAAAAAAAATGTATAGCAGATGAAAATGAACATTGTGGAAGGTGAAACCCCTACATGCATGCTGGCCTTTATAACAGCCAGAGAAAACTATACAAGGTGGGTTGAATATTGACTTTATGGATGATTTTTGATTTGTTAAATCTTTGTTGCTTCATAGTTGTTGTGATTGTTGTTTTTATGATAACACTCTGACATCCCAGAGCAGTCGTTTTCAGTAAGCACACAGGGGGAGGAACTTGCTGTACAGTGATGTTGTTTTGATGCATATCATTACTTACCAAACATATATGTAATGCCTGAATCTTGCTTTGTGTGAGCGAGTGAACAGCTTTGAAATGCAAAGCGTGAAACCAGACAGTGTAGAATTGGTCCAGAATATATAAATGCCTAGTTCAATATCTCTGAGAAAAATAAATTCAGGTGAGAATTTGAGAATTTTGTGCTCATTTTATGATATTTGTAAGAAGTAAAATTAAGGAATAATCTTACCTATACAAGGAACATACAGATCCTTACTACCTGTTTTGTGAGTGTGTATAGTGTATATTTAATAATAGACTATTGATCCCTGTGGGGAAATTGTTTCTATGCCTCCCTCAACTTGCTCTTTGTAGAGGAAGTTGTCTGTGAAGGGCAGCCACCCATTGGGTGGCCCAGGGAACTGGGGGTTAAGGGTCTTGCTCAAGGACTTGCAGACATGCTGAGGCTGGGTTTGAACCAGCAACCTTGTGATTACAGGAACACAGGCTTAGCCCACTGAGCCACATGCTGCCCCCCAATATATGTAGTATATATAGTGAATGTTAATAACCTCATTTGTATAATATGACCAAAATATGTGTCTTCAAATATTTCACAAGTCAAAGCTAGGTCATACTCATTCGCTAGGCAGGGAGGCAAACGTGAGGAGCGGGATTGATTTCCCGTTGCCTTCTTTGAGCAAACTGCCCTCTCTGTCCCATTCTCAAGGTGTCTGTCATGCTGCACATAAGAGACTCGGCCTGCCGTCATCCAGACGCCGGTCGGTCACTTTCTGCCTCTCGCGCTTCCATTGTGCAGATGTCCTGCTCTGCTTTTCTTTAGTCATTTATAAGACCAATCTGGTCCTAAAGCCTTGGATATATTGACCCAAAGGCCTAAGCCCATGTTTTTATGTAGCTATAAAAAATAACTAGGCCTGTTTTTCCTAATGTGCTTGCAGATCACAAAGCCTGGTGATACGTATGGATTTATAAATAAACTGCTATGGATTCTAGCAGTCCACGTTACGCTCTTTGACTAAATGTTCAAAGAGACTCTCCTGAGAATCGGGCATGTCTATAGGCATAACCCCTGCATCACCGGTTGTACTCCTGAATGTTATACATGATTGCTTTCCCTTACAGCAATACTCTATCCTCGATATTTACGCTATTTACAGATTTTTTTGTGCATCTGTTGAGTAAATCTCATTGAATTTTAAACCATAATTCAGCTTTTTTTTTTTTTTTTTTTTTTTAATCCAATTTATTTAATTACTTCTTGTTGAGGCACTACCAAAAATAACACTGAAATTCTTCAGTTGCCGCGAGTCAGTTTGCCCAGTGTCTTCCCCCTGGATTGATTTGTTCTGCCAGGCAGATATTTTCGCTTTTAATCTTCCAGTGCAGGAAGAGCTAAATCCATCCTGTAGGTCCTCCGCCGAGATAGTGCCACTTAACTTTCCCATCATGATAATGCACCTTAACAACCAGCCATGTTTGCTCGAGCAGGACTGAGCAAATACAGATGAGGCGAGTCACATGACCGAGAGTGCAGCCTTTTGAATATCTGCTCTATTGATGAATTAGCTTTTGGGCTTAAGGGTTAGACGCGTGTAAAATCTTTAATGGACTCGTATGTCAAAGCTGGCCCTGGTGCTGGCTGGTGATTGGCGGGGGGATTTAGAATTAAGGCTGACCTGAAACAGCAACAAAATGGGGAGTTTGAGTGCTGTTAGCCGTAAAGGGTTAGGGGTGCATCTACACTCAGGAAGGAGTCACATGCAGCCACGTTATGAATGTCTCATCACACATCAGATGGTCCACAGAGGTACAGGAAGTAGTACCTCCACTGTTTGTGAGTTTAAATGATGAAACAAGTACCTTTGAAAAAACTCATGTTCTCTCTTCTTTGGAAAAATTTTCGGCAACGCTTTACTTAAAGCAGTTATGATAATGCATTCATGAAGTACTCAACACGGCTACAACTATAAAAAGACATAAGAACTTATAGCCATGTTTACTATGTATTATGAATGTTCTATGAAGCTTTCAGCTATAATGCTCTACAGATAACTTCATAATGCATTATAATGGTTGTCATAAGCATTAAGGATGGTTTGTACTGTTATAAAGGTGTTTATAGTGCAATACAGATGAGAGCTTCATAGAGTATTCATAATGCATAATAAACATGGCTGTAATGTGTTGTGATTTTTTTTGTTATACCCATGTTTATAATGCATTATAATGTATTCATAAAGTATTATGAAGGTATCCATAATGCCTTATACATGACTACTTTAAGTGTTACCAAATTTACTATTGCAATATTGTGAAATGTATTATCTTCTTGCCTCCTCAATATTTTTAACCATCATCCGCCACTGCCGCACAAACAAATGCAACAGAAGCCATAATGCAGCACTTAGCAATTCTGTGACTCTCCAATCAACATATTTTTTTAAATCAATATCTCGCATTACAGCAAATGTGAGGTGTTAAGAAGTGGTTTCCTTTCACTGCCTTTGAGAAAACAACACACGTTGCTTGCCTCAGGAACCTGCTGACGCTTTGCAAACAGATCACCAACCTCCCAGGATATTCCTCACTGCCTCTCCCATCCTTTTGGTTTGTCGGAGATCTTTCATATTTTTCTTGTATTTATTCTTGTTCGTCATCATATTGTTGAACCACTCTTAATTATTAACCACAGGCAGAGCTTGATGTTTGCACACCTATATCCTGTTTACCTTATGCGTTAACACATGTATCCGATGTACACAAAACATATACTTATATGGGGCCAACAAACCACTTTTGCTAAGATGCAAAGTGCCAGCGTAGAACATAGCGCGAGATGGGTCTTGCCAATTAATTGCAATTTCATTTCATGCACCTGGGGGGCACTGCTTCCCCCCCCCCTCCCCCCAAACACCACCCATGCTATTAACAATCATTTAACATGTTTAAAACCCAGAAACATATAAAACTAAACTTTGTGGGAAGAACATCTGGGGCATGTTCTCAGAAAAACAATACTGTATTTCTAGACATAATCAGGTAATAAGAGCTTTTATGTCTTATCAGTGTTTTGTGTCTTATCAGTGTTCTATTAGTTACAGCTTTGACTTTCTTATTTATTGACTTTATTGTGACAATCCAGTGCTGGAGGTGCGAGGCAACAGTGTTAGCTAGTGATGGCCAAATGGAGCTTCTTGAACCATTTGATGTATTTTTTGACCCCACTATGGTGACATGGTGCTAGTTGGGTCAGAAAAGACAGCAAGTGCTTCATGAAGCTTCATTTGTTAACTTCTGTCTTATTGTGCAGCCCGTAGCAGCAGTCAAGTTAACTCTAAATCTAGGTCCAAGTCAGTTGACAATTAGCCTGTTCAGCACTGATCTCAGAGCAGTATTGAACACATCTTGCTTGTGGCTTCCTTTCTTCTCCATTATATGATAATATGCGGCGAATTCCAGCATGCTTAACATTTAAATCATCCATCTGGTTTCCCATAATTGCTTATCCACATGAGTCTGGAGCCCATCCTAGAAAAGCAGGGGGATGCACTGATGGGATGCCAGTCTATCAAAGGACAGGCACATATACACAATCGCATACTATGGACAATTAACACACCTCAATTCACACACGTCATGTGTCTTTGGACTGTGGGCTGAACACTGGTTGATGGGGGGGAAATGCAGTCAGTTTTTAATTATAGAACAATGCCCCGTTTGAGTTTTTGAGAAATCATTAGGTTGTTGTTATTGTAATGCTTTTAATATGAATCCATCCGTCCACCTCCCATAATTGTCTAGTTAGTACAGAATCACTATGAGCTGGGAGCCTATTCCAGCAAACACGGGACGTGGGGAAATATTGGATAGGATGTCAGTCTGTCGCAGTGCACACACAGTGTGGACAGTTTAGAGATACTGGTTGACCTAAATGCTAATCTTTGGGCTGTGGGATGAAACCACTGTGCCTGAAAGAAACGTGTGAACATGGGGAGAACATGAAAACTCACTTGTGTTCCCACTGCGTGTGGCGAAATGGTGGCTCTGTCCTGACCAGATCCGATCGAAAGGTCAGCCTTGTTGTTAAAATCGCTCACAGCAGAAGCCATGATTTCCATGCCGCTGTATTGTAGCCCGTTTGCAGTTTCAGCAAGGCTACGTTCTTCCTGATTTCTAGACCTTAAAAAAGATGTGACCTAGATTACGAAATATGGAAATTGTATGGCCACATCTTTGCATAGCACTTCCCTTAATGAGTTTTTTTTTTCTACTCTGGAGTATAAGTCATGAGAATGAATGTGCCTATAAATTCTTTTTAAACTTGGAGAGATGTTGAAGGGAGAACATGTTTGATATTCTTTGGCTTCTGGTTTCATTGGAAGAAACGACATGGCCCTTCGGAGCTGAGCTGTGGCCCATTTCTCCAGCCACCTCAGACCAGGACCAACCTCACCACTGAGTGTGATGAATGAATTAGGTCAGTAAGCTGAATCATCTGTTCAGTCAACTGCATAAGGTTGTTGGGTAGACAGAAAGCCTCCACGTGCTGCTGCTTTTTGTTCCTTTCTAATACAAAAATTGAAAACTGAAGATTACCTTGAGCAGTGTAACTATCAGAACCACCAGCAGGTGGTGCATCAATTAAGGAGCCAGAATCAGGGCTGAAAATTTGCAAAAAGTATACAACTTAAACATTGTTTGTATCTTCTTAAGTCATTTTTATGCATTTTAAATATTTGCATGCAACAATTTTTATGCATAGTAAAACATGAAGCATCCCTTATCTTTTTATAAAGCCTCAGGCAGCCTATCGCACGTTAATTCCCTATCTATCCTTCAAAAGCTGGTGTTTACCGTTTTTTCAGTGTTTGGTTGTTTTTTGCAATTAGTCTATTACCGCCATCTGGTGGCCAGGGTGAAAAAAACAGTTATGAGTAGCGTCCTTCGTGGTATGGTTCAGATATCTTCCGGTTAAGCTGTTAGATTTTTATGTTTATGAGTCTTGTATTTGACAGATCATCCACACGTTGGGAACGTTTTCTCGTAAAATGAACCCTGGCCTCATAATCTTTTGGAACTGCAATCAATGTAGTTACAGACATATACATCTTTAGGCGGATACTGAATGAACAGGGAATTCACTGTAGTGCCCTTAATTTTATGCTTACTTTGTCTGTTTCCATTAAGTAAAACATTTTCATTATGAATACTCAATTCTGACCCCTTGCCTTTATCTGTCAGTAGTGCATATAAACTGTTTAAGTATTCGGTTCCCCAACATTCTTCAGGTAGTAAAGATATCTTGCAATTCGTTTTTGTGCGGTACGTATATCAGCAAGTACGACCTTGACATTTGCTTGATATTTGCTTAGCTTCCAGATGGACGAGCTTCAAACAAATATCAGAGCGCCATATCTTCCTTTTCAAGTGCAGCTCACACTCCGCAGAGTATCATTCAGTGAGTGCGAATAAGTAACTAGTCGTATTTGTACTCCGTTTATGAAATTAATATAAGCGTTTAAATATATTTTCTGATACAGTAGATATGGATTTGTATTGAATATCACAACCTATGAAGAAAGCAGATTTAAAATTTTTCCCAATTATTATTTAGCTAGGTTTCCTGTCATCCTTAAGTATTTTAAATGTGTTTTTGCTTCTTTGCCATTGAACTGCCAGGTCTGTGTCCTTTATTAATGTCCTAGCAAAACTGTATTTTGTTATGAACTTATTTGCGAGCCGCAGAAAGTGCTGGACAGGCCTCGATGGGGATGCATCCTAACAGCCAAAGCAATCCCTCTTCTCTTCCACATGGGACCCCCTTTCCTGCGGTTTCCAGTGGCTTGGCTGCCGCTGCTGTGTCTGTGCTTGGAGTAAAAACTAAAGGCCCCTCAGTATAATCGCCAGAACCGGAGACTTATAGAGGAGTGACAGAAAGACTTGGGACTTTTTTAATTCAGTAAAATACTGCAAATTTATTGGTTTAAAACAAATCCGTTTCTTCATACGCTTACGCTGTGTGTCTGTGTGTGTGTGTGTGTGTGTGTATACATTATAAACAACCAGTGGTTTTAAGAAAAACATTCATTCCAAATAGTAATAAACTGAAGCCCAAATTATAGTTCTGAAAGTGCTGTTCTGTCTTAAAAAGTTCATTAACAAGCAGTCTTATTCGGTGCTTTTTAATTAGTAACACCTTTACAATAACATAAAACAGGAAACATTTATGTCTAGCATCTCTTTGGGAATCATTGACTACAATTGCAATCAATAGCAAAATGACAAGAACAGAACTGAATGAGTCAGTCAAAAAATTATGACAATAAAAAGAAAATATGCAGGCCTACCAGTCAAAACACTTGAATCAGCTGAATGACATTGATGCCTCACCATTTTCTTATTATCTTTGATGTCACATCCAGGTCACTCCATGGTGACGTTTCAGGCACATTCCAATGCATGGCAGACAAACAGGAAGTGGAGAGGAATTCCAACCTGAATGGAACATGCTGCAGCCCCTCGTGGGAATGCCAGGAAAGGCCATTGTTTGCTTTGCTGGTAAGTTCCTCTCCTGTTATGCAAAGGCTGTGTTTTCACTGTGAAAAGTGCCAGGCTTGATGGTAACATTGTGTCAGTGTGCATTGGTACGTTCCGAAACACCGTGGTAATGTTCAGGTTAGCTATTCAAGATTCCGATTCAGTTTTTTGCAACCAGACAATTTAATAGTGCCATCAAATTTGAAAAGGCAGAGGTTGATATTTCAAATAACTTTTCATTGTTTTGCTAAAGCAATGAACACACATCACTTTTAGATGACACAGTTGTAGTTTTTTTTTGTCATTGTTTCACACTCTACTATAAATATCTGTTCTATTCATTTATCTTTTACATGTTGCCTAGTCCTGCCTGGGACAGTGTTTCCAAAGGGCATAAGCTCAGTTGTCTTTTCCTTTGAAGTATGAGATTGTGTCTCATGAATATAAGACAATGCTCTCCGATACTCTGATGCCTATAGACTCCACAGCTATTGATTTCGGGTCCAGTCCAGCAGTTTCAGTATCTCACAAGTTAGTTCCAAACAGAATACTGCTGGGACAAATGTGAGGACATTGTGTGTGTGTGTGTGTGTGTGTGTGTGTGTGTGTGTGTGTGTGTGTGTGTGTGTGTGTGTGTGTGTTTTTTAGCAAGTCAGAGTCTGCTACTTCTGAGCGACAGAAGGCGGGAGAGCATAATTAAGTTACGATTCTTGAGGCGTGACAGATACTTATGCAGTAGTTGGCCCAGCAGCCTCCTCAGAAGTTCTTGGCTTCCTGGTAATGCAGTTGAGGTCACTGCTTTTGGCGAGTGACACTGACATCTGAGTCTCATCACAGGCCAGCCCTGGTGAAATCACTGCAATGCCATTAGGAACGGGATGAGTACCTTGATGCAGCATTCCTAAAGGTGGGAATTGGTTCCAGTGTAGGTTCCCTGTAAGAGCCATCACAGCATTTGTTGGAATGCTCCATTGACCGATGTCATTTAGAATGGAGGCACGTTAGATTGTGATTCTTATGGCTTTGTTTTATTCTTGATGAAGGTAGAATTAATGCCTTTGATGTATGTGCCTACGGTGGGAGTCTCACACTAGGTTACCTTGGTAACATCATTATGATATCGTACCATAGATTTTTAGATCGCCACAGGTGCATCGTAAGAACTACAAACAATCATGATGACTATTATTGCTGTCGCTCCGGTGATGTATTGATGAACTGAAAATGTTTTCTAATATATTATCAGTATAATAGCTGATAGCAAAAATACTATGAGTAAAGGGAAATAGAGGTCAAATGGCCTAGTAGTCTGGAACCCAGTTACCTCAATAATTTGATGGCGGTCCCCCTTTGATGGCTTTGTCTCCTCCTCAGGCACCACGGCGCTCCCTGAGGTCGGTCCCTCCTCAGGCACCACGGCGCTCCCTGAGGTCGGTCCCTCCTCAGGCACCACGGCGCTCCTTAAGGTCGGTCCCTCCTCAGGCACCACGGCGCTCCCTGAGGTCGGTCCCCACAGCACCAGCAGCACTTGCAAACCAGGTTCAGCTATGGGAAGACAAAGCACCTTTTCTCCCTCTTGGTTTGTCTGCTAAATATACAACACAGGGTCCCCTGCCTCTTATCTTACAGCACCAGGCATCCGAGAGGGGGCTGCAGTAATTAGGTGGCTGTATCGGACTCGATTCCTTTGTTGTCTTATCAGCTCCGGCACCGATTGCTCGTAGTGACACTCACCCCAAATGATTATTTAAACCACGGTGCGGCACATGAGAGGAAGATTTAAGAGTCACTTCATGGCAAGAATGATTCTTTTTTTTTTTTTGCTTTGTTTATAGAATTAAAAAAAGTCGCCCAAATCACTGAGTGGAAGCTTGTTTTTGTGATCCTTATCGGACGGTTAAGGAGACAGCCTTGTTTGTCAGATGAAGGAGATGCTTATTGCTCAGGATGTTCTTCATGAGAAAATATGCCGTGGGACATTTTGGATGCAGGATGCGTGTGACCTGAATGCAGAGCAGAGCACCACAATCTTTCAGGAATTTATTTTCACACACATCCGAGTGACTGTATAATTACAGAAAATGATTGCGATAATGTTAAAATTGAAAAACAAGATGTGCTACACAGTGGTCCAAATGCGGATTTGGTTCAGAAAGCTTTCTGCTGGAATGTTATGTAGCTCATTCCGTTAGGAAATAAATGCCTGTAGGATTACGCAGTTACACAGCGTGCCTAGTGCCACCATGCGCCAATCAATCTCGCATCTCTGTCTACTTCACCCCTATAAAGTCTCTAACAGTCCCGCCAGATATGTAGTGACCAAAGCACGGACTCAAGTAAATCAACGCCGGGCCACCTGAGCACCATAAATACAGGTTATCCACAGGACTGTTGGGTGTGTGCTCGGCAGAGGTGGACATTTCAGGTCCAGAAAGTAAAAATCCAAACCAGGATTTTCTTTCAACCAACCAGTTGAATATAAAGAGTCACAGTGTACTCAACTGGTTGGTTGAAACAAAATCCTGGTTTGGATTTTTACTTTCTGGACCTGTAATGTCCATCTCTGGTGCTCGGTTCTCTGAGCGATGCTGCATGACAAACACCGTCCCTGAGCAGAGATTTTTATTTGCCCAGTATGAGAAGCCACAGGGGTAGTAGTGTGACCACTCTCTGGGTGTGGATGATAAAGTTTTTAGAATAGTTCAACAAATCCACAGACAAAACCAAAACTTTTTAAATATCTAGCAACATAATTCCCCTTGAGGCTGTAATAGGATTTTTCTTTGTCTAAGGATAAGATAAGTGTGATAGCTATTGGGACACTTACTTATACAGTGCCGTAAATTATGTGAAGAAAATTTCTAATGGTGTAAGAAGGAAGAGCTTTGACTAGACTGGCCCGCAGCTCTGCTGTGCCAAAACACTCTGATCCGATCGAATTATTTATTGTCTGTTTGGCCTCAGCTGTGCGGTGAATTCTTGGCCTGGATTAATGGCTTGAAATTCATTATAGTCGCTTAATCAGTCTCGACTTGTTCAATTAGATGCAGATGCGTACTTAAATAGTGCAACATGTGCGGTTTGGAACGGTAGCAAATGGCAAAATGCACCGATCAGTGAATCAGTCATTCCTATCAACACCGTACATACAGTACATACAGCATATATATCATGGATTGTCCTCAGCGTTCGATAGGATATAGCCTCATTTTTCTTCACAGCAAAAGCGGCTGTGGGTTTATCGTAATTAATTTAAGATCTGATCCTCCGAGGCTATTTCAGCTCAAAGATTACTAATACAGGACAGTATGGGGGCAGCATGATCTGGCACTCATTTGCCAGGAAAGATAAATCGCCTTAAAGCTGTTCTTCCACCATATTTGATTGACCATGTCTATTATATGGTGAAATCAGTCTCGTCAAAACCACACAGAGGAAATCACCAAGGGTCTGTGTTTTATGTAGATGTACTATGTGAGTGCATGTGCTGATCAGACTATTAACACCACCAAGTCTGTGTTTTATGTAGATGTACTATGTAAGTGCGTGTGCTGATCAGACTATTAACACCACCAAGTCTGTGTCTTATGTAGATGTACTATGTAAGTGCATGTGCTGATCAGACTATTAACACCACCAAGGCTGCCCTTCCTTACTTTTCTAATCAAAACCCCTACCCTCCTGCCTCCCTTCAAAATAAAACTATCAATGAGCTTCTGTGCCGAGATTCCCGGTGTTGGAAAGCGATATCCAAAAGGCATCCACTTCTCTAGCAGAGCCAAATTGTCCCCACATTTTCCATTTGGCTGCTTCTGAGCATGTGGCTTCTGGCTGTCGTCGTCCCCCCCGGCCAGGGGAACTTCATAACCCAGCAACTTTGTAGGTGCTTTTTATTTGAGGTTGCTTGTGTAGCTTATATCATACACTTTTGCTAGTTTATACAGCTGGATTTTATCCAGGGGCCATTCAGGTTAAGAGCTTCGCTCCAAGATATAACCGCAAGGCTCCTCCTGAGACCTGAGCTGACAGAACCTTCCGGTTTGCAGCTCTTGTCGCAGATGAAGAAGCCATCAAGCCATTTTCCATGGAGACACCTTAGCACAAAAGGACAGCAAACGGCTCTGCGTGTGAGTGCATACGGATTATGTACGAAGCTGCGTTACCCAACACTCTGGCATGAACGTTGGAGAGGAAAAGGATTAACAAAACAAGATGTACATGAATCCGCCTCGAGGGACAGAGGGGGAAAAGAAAAAAAATCAACAAGGTCTTTCAAAACCTGAATCCTGCTTACCCAACTGCCCCCTCCCACAATTAAAAACATACAGGCTTACAAAGTATGATCCAGATTCAATAAAATCTATTTACGCTCATTCACAGCGACCAACCCCATCACTGTGACGCAGAACAGAGATTACAGCAAACCATAACAGGTGTGACAGAGGGGGACAGGAGCTCGCATAGTCAACACAGCTTTCCGGACAAGATGATCAGTCTGTTGAATCATTAATCTAAGTCCCCAGCTAAGGGATGACGTCAAACTAGTCACATGACTCACTACAGTTCAGTTACTGTGTGACTAAGCATCAGAGCGGCTAAGATACATGACGGAGAGAAAACCAAGTATGTCAATGGCGACCAGAGGACCGCAGCCCATTGCGAGGTATCACTAAGTGTTAAGCTCCACTTCTGTGACCCTGACCAAGAGCACTGTGGTTCCGTTCAATAAACCCCTGATAAGCACATTTGGGTCTTTGAGTGTCTTTTCTGACAGATGTACTTTTATTGTGCATAAAAATTAGGACTTTAGTTAAGATTTTTAATAGAAACTAATAGTATTCCTTCCTGGTTGTTAACAGCACAAGTCGCATTCAAAAGAAATTACACATCGCAATTTCACCATAATATGGTGTAATTACATTTAATGAATGCCAATTATTGTTAGTTTGACTGCTTAGCGTTTTAAAATTTTAGATTTTACTTTTTTTAATTTTACAGTTTCTCCAGTTAATACAAGTCGAATTTTTTGGTCCAAGAATTAACATTAACAAGCAGCAAACAAGCAGAGCTCCTCTCTCGGGAGCTAAAACAAAAAGAGCTTCTTTTGCCTGTTCTGTTACTATGATGCCGGGGTTTCCCTGGATCCAGACTGGTGTCAGAAGTGGGATGCCACAAACTGCCCCACTGGCGCTGCTGGAGCAGACACGGAGAGACCGGGGGCTGTAGTATGAAGCAGGGACACTGGCTTATCGGGGTAACTTGTCGGATTTAAGGTAGACTGGGCAAAATGTAAGTGAACGAATATGAAGTACATTTAAACTGTGGTACCTTAAATCCGACAAGTTACCCCGATAAGCCAGTAACCCCTCTTCATAGAACAGGCCACTGGAGGAAGAAATCACGAGATTCAAGCTTGAGCTTCCTGGGGGACCTTGGCAGGAGCGCCGACTGAAGATGTCCGAAGGAGTGAGCGGGCTGAGTGCACGACAGCAGACCAAAAAAGCCACAGACTATCCCCCCGGCAGCGGCCATCTGGTACATCGAGTATAGCAGAGACCAGCTGTGGGAAAGTTTCTAGGTCCAGCTCAAGCTCACTGTCAAGAGCAACACATGGACGACCAGACGTCAGTCGTCAACCTAGGCTTGATGATTGAAGGCGGAGCCCTCCGGCCCTCCTAGACTTCACACCGGAGGCTTCTTTCTCTTTAGCAGAGCTGAAAGTGGTGCTGAAGCAGCGGTTTGAGAGCGGCAGAGGGGAGTGACTAAGAGTACCATGTTGGGGTTGGCTGCAGACACTGCAGGTGGCTGAAGGTGAGGCAGCTAATGGGGTCCAAGCCAGAGGAGGTCTCTGGAGCGACAATGAGTCTGGAGCCAGAGGGGGTGAGGGTCCTGATGCTGGACCAGTCCAATGACACCGATCAGGGTACCAACACAGCGGACCGGGGAGCAGCACTGGTAGAGGTAAGGAGCACAACACCAGACCAGACCTCTACACCCCAGCAGCCCAAGGGGTTTCTAGCCTTCAGCAGTGGTTGGAGCTGAGACCCCTCAGCCTGGCTACAAAGGCATACTGCGTGGCAGCTGCTGGTCCCAGAGTTGCTCAGAGAGGCTTAACTCTGGTCCGTGCATGGAGCTCCAGAAGTGGTAGGGCAATTTGTGATCTCCAAGACCCGGCAGAGGCTCCAGGAGCAGTTCGTGTCTGGTGTTGGGATGGTTGTCGGATGTTGTGTACCGGGTATAGACTTGTCCCGGGGCCCAGTTTGTCATTGTTCATTGAGACATTGTGCATTGCGATTGTATCACCCCAAAGGACACCGAGTCCCCAGCTTCTGCTAATATCCTGGCTACCCCAGCGCCACCTAGCAGCGGAGGATCTCCAGTGCCTGCTTTCAGCCCAGCACTCGTCCACCATCTGGTTATGTGTTGTAAATACTTGTGGTGTGTTCCTGATTGTCGCAGTGTACTTACCTGTATTATGCTTGATTCCTGTCCGTTCCTTGCATGTATCTCTGTTGGTTTCGTAAATACTTAGCCTGTATGCCACCTCATGTTCATCGTGTAGAAACCCTTGTTCCTGCATTGTGAGATTTGCTCTTTCCTAACCGTGGGTTGAAAACAATCCTTTTCAGGGCTAAAATAAAAAGAGCTGCACCTGACTCTATAATATGCTTATTAAACACTCCTCCTCTCGCTTGCACTAGATAACTACCCTAATAAATTTCCGTGGTTAATGATGAAGTTAAGAATCTATCCTATATTATCTGTGCATATTTTGCAATCCTTTTCTGTATGTTAAATGCACAAAATTGTCATCAGATCCTGGAAACAAATATTTAATGTTCCTGGTCCGCCTAAAATTACTTATGCAAATCCTACTCGCACCATACTTTAAATACATGGCCATGGCTTGAATATGTATAAGAGTTTTCCTCCTAATGCTCGACATCTGATCATCTGAATCTTACTGAATTTAAATAATTAATTATGGGGGGTGGGGGGTGGGATGACATTTAGTACTAGCGTACTAATAATTTAAAGAAATATACCGCTTCATTTTTTTCCGTGACCTTCTCGGAAGGTCTGCAAGGTCTTCACCTATAGGAAGGTTACTGTAGGTTAAGAAAAAGTCTCGTCACATACCGTATGAGCCACTCCTTTGCTGAATATTACATCGGATCTTTTATCCCCGCCCTATTGTCCGCCACTCGGAGGCTGATTGGCTGCCACAGGTTGCCACGGGCGTTGACTTCCGGTGTTCTCAGGTTGCTCGCCGTAGCGGGTTTCCCAACGCCGAGCGAGAGAAGGCGGGGACATCGGTGCGTCTCCTTCGGTAGCGCGAGTTATCGTGTTCTGCCGGAATAGTTCACTTGGTGAGCGTATGTGTGCGGTTTTTCTACATTTTTAAGTATGACCGAAAGCTCAGCGAACAAGCCGGCAAACGGGGACGCTTGTCACAGGGCTTCGAGCGCTAAGAAACCGGGGAGGAACGGCTACGTGAAGAGCCCGCACCTCATCCAGCAGAAGCACTGCCACGCCAAGGAGAGGGTGAGGATGGCCTGTCACTTTCCGAGATACTTTGGGCGAGAGCGTGTGAGGCCAGCCGGGGGCATTCGGCCGGCGTTTACGAGAGCTCGCCTCGGTCACCACCGCCCGCCCTACTTCCTGGGTAGGATGGGGGAAAATGGCAGCACTTCAGACTCCCCCCACACACACGCTTCTCGGCGATATACCGGTGCTACCGCAGCTAGGCTAGCTTAGCTTAGCCTAGCCAGCGTGATTGAGGAGCGTTCTATATCCTTACAGCCGACTAACTAGCCGTGTACAAACATGGGATGGGCCGGTGACCGAGGTGTACCTGGTACTTGGCAGCTCGAGTTGCTCTTAACTCTGTGACTACGGATTCCTCGGAAAAGCACAGCCCTGTGACACACTTCGGGTGATCTTTAACGCTTATACAAAGGTGAAACTGCGGTGTACACTTGTATTTGACCGCACGATCACCCATGGCGGTGTTAGCTTCGATGGGAAGCTGCGATCCCGTGGTTTCACACCGCGGTGGTGTGTGTTTGTGGGCGTTTGGGACTCGATCTGGGATTGTTTACATTTACACCACTTTTCGAGTCAGACGCGGTTGTGCTGGGGGAGGGTGGAGAGACTCCTTGGAATCCTTTAGGTGGGGATATCCCTCGGCCATCCAGTGCTACCAGTGAGGAATTTGTGGGGTGGAACACTTAGGAGTGGCTGTGAGCCCCGCTGGGTAGGACTCCAGCAATGCAACCGCGGCCGCACATTCCTCACGATCTGCTGAGGATCAGCAGTTGGGTTCAGACTAATCACGGACACACCCCTCCGATAAACAG
Source organism: Hippopotamyrus pictus (assembly GCA_026781145.1). NCBI lineage: Eukaryota > Metazoa > Chordata > Actinopteri > Osteoglossiformes > Mormyridae > Hippopotamyrus > Hippopotamyrus pictus. Next base: position 13,473,170 of record JAODLC010000043.1, read on the forward strand.
GGAGGCCCCACGAATGAAAAGTATGACTAGGAATGGCATTTGAGGGTGGTCGTTAAGAGACCTCTAGTTCTCCGCCAGCAGAATATTTATTTTTTTTTTGTTTCTTTTAAACAAATTTTAGCACTGACCCACCAAGCTTTTCTTGTGGGTCTGTCAACGCGGAGGCATCGAATAAGATTTTCTGTAACTTAAGACACTTCAGTTTAGATATTTTGGTTCTGTGATGAGGGCGTCCAGGCTGTCGAGGAAGTCTGTTTCCAGTAAATAGGCTGTAATTTGATTGTGTTGATACGAATGCCATTGATTACTCAGAGGTATTTCAGCACTAGGCATGACTGGTCACATGAAGTCGCTAAGCCAGAGCTTTGTAATCATTATCTTGGGTCTGTGTTTGAAAAAGAATTTTCCTTGTTTGGTAACAATATTAGCGTTTTGGAACCCTGTTTTGCATCTGTGAATTTACCCGTTTTCGCTTAAACACGGTGTTTTCGTTTTTAAATGGATATGTTTTGTTCTCAAGCAAATGAATTCCTCGTCTTTTATTGGGATTCTGTGTTATATTTTAGTAATGATTTAGGGTTTTTGGGAGTTGTTTTAAAGTTGTTATGATTTTACAGTTTTAAAATCCATTTTGGCTTTAAGGTGACTTATCCTAAATACAGATGTCCAGTTCCACCTTAACTGATACTAAATTCCTGCACCTTACACTCCTCAAAGTTGTACGGTGTGTGTTTCTTATTTAGCCAGACCACACAGTGTGTTTTAATCCACTGCAGTCTGTGGCTGCCCTGTTTTATCGGTGCTCCGTAAGGCCCGGCAGATCACGTTACACGATCGTGGTTTTTCTCGTCTTTCCAGAGCCACCATGTCGTCACCTGCAGCGGGAGTCTGTACAGCAGGCCGTTTGATGAGTCCTTCGAGGAGACCCCCATGCTGGTGGCCGTCCTCACCTACATGGGCTACGGCATCCTTACCCTCTTCGGGTACCTGAGGGACTTCCTGAGGGAGTGGAAGATCGAGAAGTGCCACATTGCCCGAGAGAGGGAGGAGCAACGGGTAGGGGCTTGCTTTGTTTGACTTTGTCCTACACTCGGCCTTCAGTGGCGCGCACGTAGGGAGACGCAGCTCTACCCGTCAGATGCGTCACGTGACGAAACGTACAATGGAAGGAATGTTGACAGGCCGGTGACTTGGTTTATTGAGAGCGTACGGTTGTTAATAACTGCGAACCAGAGTCGTGGTACTGCCTGGGTGGCTGTAATGCACATAGTAACAGCTTTGAGGGGCTGGCACCGATCCAACACCCAACCCATACGGCGTCAGGGGCGTGCCCAAGTTTATTCTTCCATTCCGCATCTTTCCCCTTGTTTGCTTGCAGTTGGCCCTCTTTTCTGTGTTGCTCCCACACCAGTGAAATAGGCTGCTTGTTGGATACGTGCTGTTCGTAGTGTGGTTCCTCTGATATGACATAGAGGTCTGAATAGCTGAAGTTCTAGTGACAGATGTGTGTTTAATTATCCTCGCCATCTGTTTCTGCATTCCTCAAAAAGTCGATGAGGCGTTCTCCGTTCTAGCTCTCATTCCACTTTTCTTTTTGCTGACACGTAACTCTGTGAAGGAGCCATGACTTTTTTGTAGTGTTGAGACTTGAAAAATTGAAACTGTCTGGTGTTTTGCTGCACCCTAGAGATCAGTTTGAATGTATCTGGCATATCTAACCTTAGATTAATAATGTCCTCTTCTCCAGGATTTTGTCCCGCTCTATCAGGACTTTGAGAACTTCTACACCAGGAACCTGTACATGCGAATCAGGGACAGCTGGAACAGACCTATTTGCAGTGTACCAGGGGCCAGGATGGACCTGGTAGAGCGGCTCTCTCATGACTACAACTGGACCTTTCAGTGAGTGTCTGGCTGTAAACCAGCTGGTGGGGCTCCTTACCAGTATTAATGGCGAAGATCAGCGCCCTTTCGTGCAGATACTGGACCTCTTCATGGTGTCAGGGATTTTTCTATATTTTTCAACGGTAAAAAAAGCGAATTTAAGGCACTGTTACGGACATATTTTGGGTGTTTGTTTTGCTGCTGAAATTCTTCTTTCAGTCGGCCCTAATGAGCTGACTTTCTTTTCAATGGAGAATCATGGAGGGAAATTCAGACGGAGTTATGATACGGCTCATACATGTTAAAAACGGTAACCCAAAAGATTCCATGTCACTTGACCAGCTGACTCGTGGTGTCGGTTTTCAAAGTAAGTCTTCCCACACTGTGCCAAGAATAATTTTATCCTAATTTAGGTGTAGTAAGATTAATTATTTATCTGCGCTGCACCTTGAGAATGCCAGGAATGTGAGTTAGAAGCTATTTCAGCATGATTGATATTTCCCTTTTCCTGGTATCCAGGCACATGGGCAAAGTGATTAAAGACGTCATCAACATGGGCTCGTACAACTACCTGGGATTCGCTGAGAACTCGGGGGCGTGTCTCGAGGCCGCTGCCGGGGCCACCACGGAGTACGGTGTTGGCGTCAGCAGCACCCGGCAGGAGATGGGTACGTCGATTAACGCCCCCATGTCGCTGGGCCTTTCGCAAGGCGCTGGGCTGCGCATTTGCCTAACTTTAGCCGCCGTCAAGGCGCGCTGGTTCTCTATCCATTTATGAACAAGTGTTCGGGGACTGAGCATTAGAGCAAATCTCAGGCCGATGGCTTTGCAGATGTGAGTGGAATGCGTGTTTTTCAGAGCAATGCGGGCTGCATGTCCAGAACGGAATATGACCGGTTTTGCCGGTTTCTGAGTCCAGGCCTACCCTGAGTGCAAATCAGTGTGACAAAACATGCGAGCTGTGGTTTAGTGATTTCCATCCGCACCCCACGAATCAGGCCAGGCTTCCCATATGTAGAGCAGCCCCAAAGCTCACGTATGCGTGGCAGAAGCAGATTGGAACTTTATTTGTATTGTTATTATTGTTATTATTTGTTATTTATTAATCACAAAAATTGCAGAGTTGCTCTGGCTTTCCTTAAATGTGTGTGTTCTCTCAGGAAACTTGGACAAACACGAAGAGCTGGAGAAGCTGGTGGCCAGGTTCCTGGGAGTGGAGGCCACTATGGCCTTTGGAATGGGCTTTGCGACCAACTCCATGAACATTCCGGCTCTCACCGGCAAGGTAGACACTCCTCTCTTGGCCCGTCTCTGTCTCTCATGTGCTCTGTTCCCTGTTATGTTTATTAAAGTCTGCCTGCTTTTCCACAATACTTCCTTTGTACTTTCATCTCTCGTAGGGCTGTACCGGTACACAACATTTACGGTTTGGTAAATGTTTTGGTACCAACCTCGGTTTTGTGTTCACGGTTCAGTGCAATTTTGGTACAGCGGGAAGAGTAGAATCTGTTTCAAAATTAATTTTTAATAAGACTGCGAACAGGAACGTGGTTAGGAGCAATTTTAAAACAAAGGCAACGTGGCCTTACATGGCTCAGGGAGGCTGTTGTAGAGGCTGTTTCTGCCACGCATGGATGATGTCGTCTTGAATACGAGATCATTATAACAGAAGTGACAGGCAGTCTTGGTCTCCATCAACTGCTCTCTCTCCAGTGCTGCTGTAATTCACTGGGGAGCCAAAATGTTCCCAAACCACTGATTATAACTGAGTCTAACCCGCATTAGCTGTGACCAACTCACAGCCACGATTATTATAATGTTTCCCGTGTTTAACACCCACTTGTGAATTTTAGTTCTGTCCATGTCGGTAAATGTATTTATTTGGTTCGTTGTATGTACTGAACCAAAAATGATATACTGAGTGGTACATGACCTATGTGTTACAGCTCTAAATTCTTCTTTACCCTAACCCTCCTTTGTTGCCGTAATTCCTCCCCCAAAGTTTCAGCATGGCTGTTAATAGGTGCGTTAGACTTTGGGGCTTGATCGGCTGTGTCCTCACGGAGACCTCGGAGCTCTTTAAGCAGTTCCTCTTATGGCCCTCAGAGATCAGGCTGTTCCACAAGCTTCCGACTCGACAGGCCGCCTCGACTCATTTAGCCGACCTCGACCCTGTGGGGGCAGGTGGGGGGGGGGGGGCCGAAGGCCAAAATCTCAGCAGGAAACGTGTCATGGAGTCCCACGGTTTCACAACTTCAGCTTCCCGTTTCGGTGCTGAATTGACGGAAGGGAGGACTTTCCCGGGGATGGGCCTCAGTTCCTGTAAACATCATGTCAGACCGTGGTGACGGCTAATGTGCAGTTTTCAGGATGTAGTGAGATTTCATGCGGTGCTGCCGTTTACTGTGTGGTTCCCTCTAGGGGGGGTGCTGTTTTGGGTGGTTCCCAGTGCTGGGTTAAAGGCAGGATTTTGGTTCTTTCGCTGGATGGTAACATGACCTCTGTCATCGTCGTCCCCACCCCAGGGCTGCCTGATCCTGAGTGATGAGCTGAACCACGCCTCCCTGGTCCTGGGGGCCAGGCTGTCGGGCTCCACCATTCGTGTCTTCAAGCACAACAGTAAGCCCCCCTCCTCCCCCGTCACATAACCCCGAACATCCGCATACACCCCCCCGGTCTCCCGCTGCCTGCGGTCGAACAGGCACCCCCCCGTCTACTCCCAAGGCCCCTTATGTAAACCAGAGTTGGGTTTATATTGCACACTACAGACATGTTTTACGTGCCAGCTGTCATCAAAGGTCACGTGAAGACATGTAAATGGAGGGGAAGCTCCCTGTATTCCCTGCCTCTCTTCTCCATGAGTGGTTGGGTTGGATTCCATACAGTGGTGTTAACAGCTAAATATAATGTGGGTTGTGTCCCTGATTTGATGGACGGGTTCTCTATATGCCCTCACACTGCTTGCCAGTGATCACTTTGACTGACAGCTGGTACAAGATCAGGGTCAAGGGTCAAGTGGACACTTGGGACATTGCTGGAACAGCAATGCAGACTCAGGCTCCGGGGCTGGGATGGTGCTGGGGGTCTGAGGACTGAAAGCCACATCTCAGACATGCAGAGCCTGGAGAAGCTGCTGCGAGACGCCATCGTCCACGGCCAGCCCAGAACCCACCGGCCATGGAAGAAGATCCTGATCGTGGTGGAGGGCATCTACAGGTACTGTGGAATACCAGAACTGGGCAGCCATGGGAGAACCAGGAAACACCCCAGGTCTCCATACAGCACATGGTGTTAAATCTGTGGTGGCGTGAACTTCCACTAGACGTCCGAAGAGCTGAGTCACTGGGTGCCTTCAATCGACGACTGAAAACCTACCTCTTGGATTAGCACTTCCTGGGTTATACTCACCATTATTAAAAAACATATTACTTGCCAACAGAGTTTTTAGGGTGATAGTATTCTTAGCCAGGTTCTGTTGAACCAGTATCAGTGTTCACCAATGAGACTTCTAAGCACGTATGTAAGACACTCTGGCTAACGGCATCTGCCAAATGCAGTAAATGTAAATCTGGAGCCAGGGACACTGTCTCCTTTAAGTACGTGGGAATGATATGTGTCTTTTCGTCACTGCAGTTTCACTCCGCGATGAATGTTCCTGTTGCGCTGGTATATGCTTTACTGCTATTCTGGTAGATGTATGATTCCTGGTATGATGCTCCAATGCTCTTCATTTCACGCTTACTTGGAGCCTTTGGATCTAGAAGCTTATTTCTCTAGTGTCATGGGAATGGGGGTGATGATGTCTATAGAGGCCGCAGTGGATGTGGTTTTCTAGCACTCTTTGGATTCTCTCATTGGTTAACCCATGTCAGCTGAATGTCCTGCAGTTTCTGTGGGTCCAGTCTGTGACCTTTTCGTAATGTACCATCCAGGCTGCCTGACCATCACATGTAACCCCGACCCCCTTGTCACCACCAGCATGGAGGGCTCCATCGTGCGTCTACCAGAAGTCATCGCCTTGAAGAAGAAGTACAAGGCCTACCTATATCTGGATGAGGCCCACAGTATCGGGGCCCTCGGCCCCCACGGGAGAGGTGTGATCGACTACTTCGGTCTGGATCCCCGTGATGTCGACATCTTGATGGGAACGTTCACCAAGAGCTTCGGAGCCGCCGGGGGCTACATCGGCGGGAAGAAGGTAAGGGGTGGGGAATGGCGAGGTTTGGCTAGGAAGATGAGCTGTACCCAAAAGGTCAAAGGCCAGGTGAAGGGTCACTAAAACTTTTGTCTGAAACTTCAGTACAGACCTGTTAATCATACAGCCCAAATGTGATGTTCTCTTTGTCTTGGGTACGTAACACACATAGCCAACTTTGGCTTTAAGTGAATGTCATCGCCCGTAGCTGTTCCAGTCCTGTCTCTAGCCTCAGAGCCATCACAAAGGACAGTGCTGTCATTGCATAATTAGCCAAGTGACGGGAGAAGTTTTGAGTCCATGTTTGAAAAGATGCACGATCTCCTAGAGGCAGGACCTGGGCTGCTTTTCAGCTAACACTTAATCTTAAAAAAAATGTCTATAGGCTAGCATTAGTTATCCAGCATGCATGCTTCTGTTTTGCCCAATGGCCCTTGTTATTTAACATAGAATAAAGGATCTGCCACTAGGGGCAGGATTCCATGAATTTATCCAGCCAACCAGAATGGTAAAAGGAAATCAGCAGCAAACTAGTGAAATAATGTCACAAGACGAATGTGATGATGAGGTCAAAAGTGATAAACTGAGAATAGGCTCCCACCTGTTGGCTGCCATTTTTATCCTGTGTGTAGCTAAATAAATAAAACGTGTTTTCTCATCATTTTCCTCAGGGAGTAGTACACTAAGTTACAGGTTTCACCTTTCACAGTCTGTTGCACATAGCAGGCTTAGGCTGTTGCGCAGTCAAGGGCCCAGCCCGTAGTAGGCTTGGGCGGTATCTAATATTTCATACTGTCGTACCGCCCAGACATTTTCCAAAACACCTCTCTTCTGGTATTTTGGAATCTTTGCGATAAGATTTCGCACAAGATTTCAAAATATTTTGTTATACCCCATTCTCTTAATACTGACCAAGACTAGCATGTGATAAAATTGTACAATTAAAATTTAAATTTCTTCAAAATTCAAATAATGACTAATATATTATAAAAATTCAAATGCCAATTCACACGCTTGATACTGACTTCTGCATACGTAGTATTTTTGTCCATGTTTGTTGACTGTCGTAGTCGGTTTATGTGTATAACGGTGATATTCCTCTAGACCAGCCGAGTATCGATTCCATGCGAGTAGTCGACGTACAAAAAGTCCACTAGACCAAAAATCTGGACTGTATGCGGGTGAACTTCTCTGATGATGAATTAGCATGACTTCGCACTGTGCATGGTCTGTAATAAAGTCAAGGTTCCCGCTGTGTGACATTCCCTCCTGCCCTGTGTCTCCAGGAGTTGATAGATTACCTCCGCACACACTCTCACAGTGCTGTCTACGCCACCTCAATGTCGCCCCCAGTGGTGGAGCAGATCATCACTTCTATGAAGTGCATCATGGGAGAAGATGGGACCACAGTGGGTGAGTCTGAAATACAGACAGGGGAGCTTGTTATTGTGACTTTATTACTGTGGGTGTCCGTGGTGGGGGCAAATGTGGGGTGTTGTGTACCGTGCCAGTGATTCTGCAACCACTAGATGGCAGTACAGACCTTTCAAGCTATTTGGATCGCAAAGACCTCGTATCTGGTACACTTTGACTACAATCTGTTGTGTGTTGGGCATTTTGCGTTTCATAAATATGTCTAATGAGTTCGCCGAGTGATCGGTCGTTAAAGAAATCTTAATTCCCCAGGTGACCCCTTAAACATCAGTTTGTTTCGGTTAACATCACTCATTCTGCAAAGGGTTCCTCCTTGCAGAAGTGTTATCAGACTTTGTTACCCATGAAACCTCTGTTATCTTTGTTGTACCCATAATACCTTCATGTAGTTAACTGTAAAACATAATATTTCCAGTCTCTGTCTGACACCGGTCAGTGTAATCAAATCTGTATAATCCACAGGACATTCCTGTGGCATTTATTAAATGCATGGATTAGATATGAACTGCTAACAAACGTATGCTAAGCTGATAGGCGTCATGATTGCTGTTAGCAGCAGTTACTTCCGGGGTTTCGGATTAGTGAGGGCTGTGTAAACATGCCTGAAAGTATGTTAAATACCCACAATGCCTTGGCCTTCAGCTGAGGATCCATAAAGAAAGAAAAACAGTCCTGGTCTCAGATTTCAATAGATGGCCCTGCTTATCTGATAATGCCCCTCTCCCCATGAGCCTGAAGCGGGGGGGTGGAGACAGCTCTGTGGATGCTGGTGTTGAGGGGTGTCACTGCTGCTGGAGCCTGGCTGCAGTCCAGCGGGGGGCAGTGTGAGGTGGACGGCCGTTAAATCGCACCAAGGCTACGCGGGCCTCGCACAGTTAGGCGACGTCTAAGGAGAAGCAGGAAAAGGGAATTAAATGAGAGCCGCTCTACCGGGGTTAGTGACGGCTGCGGGCAGCTCTGTCCCCGCTGTGTCCGCGTCCTCCTCTCCAGCTGCGCAGCTTTCGGTTCTGCTGTAAGCGAAGTGAGTTTTACAAGGGTGGAATCACGGGCTCCGCGGGGATTTAAAACCACGGCCCGCTTGCCAGTTCCTTAACCACCATGCCCCCCCTCTGCAGCCTCAGTCTCTACGGGGGGATGCACTCTCCGATTTTCGCCTTTGTGATATCCAGTTTCGGATTTGTGGCAGATGCTGTGTGGCGGATGAGTGTTTCTGCACCGTGAGCTGGGGTATTTCCCTGTGCCACAGACATTCACACTGCAGACACGCACTGACTGGGGACAGTGTGGACAGTCGCAGCTCTCCGCAAGCGCAGAGGGGCACAGCCTGAGGCCCAGAGTGGCGGCCATGTTGACCTGTGGAGCCTAGGGGGAGTGACCGTCTTTGGCCTAGGTCTTCCTCATGTAACAGGGAAGGCTTTTAGCATGTGGGGGACGAGACATGCACAAAGCCCCCACTCCCGTATCTAACGGTCTGCAAGCAAACCGCGTCTTGTTTAGGAAATGCGGTGCTAATTGCCTAGGAGGTGCATTGTGGGTCTGCAGTGAGAACTGGGACAGGCGCAGCAGAGTGGGGTCATCAGGGGTCACCTTGTTAAAAAGAGGCTTTGGGGGGAGGGGCCCCCGGACTGCGACGTGGGGGTCACGGGGGAGAGTGATTTCCTGTTTATCTCCCCCAGGGGCCCAACACCTTCCCTGACCCACTTTGGGGCATGAGGTCTCAAGGGAGCCCCTTCTGAGAGGCTGATCTGCCCCCCCCCCCCCCCCCCCAGCTGTCAGAGGTGTCTGCAGCACCAGCAGTGTCACCATGATCAAGCGAGTGGAGGGGGGGGGGGGGGGGGGTTCGAGGGTGGTGTTAGCCATTGCAATTCCAAAAAGTAAGCTTGCATTGCTTTGGGAGAAATTAGGGGATCTGTGTTTGTATATAAAAATATGTCGGTAACTACTTCTGGTTATTAAATGAATTTTAGTGGTTTGAATAGCTGGTAGCCTCCCCCCCCCCTCCCCCGCACCCCCTGGCCTGGGTGATTTTAGCAACACCATTAACTCTGGTTCTGGATCTGATTGCTGTTAAGCAGATTGCAGGTGTGTGCTCAGAGATAGAGCCACTGAGGTTCACGTAAGGCGAGCACAGCCCTCGCAGCGTTTCCCTGTGGCGCCATCCATGTCCCCTCCTTATGTTTAGATAGAGTACTGTGCTGTCAGTTCTAATTTAGCGCAATCGTTTGTTCTGAGAGGTACGCACAGCGCTGCGTCTCGGAGCATGTCGTTTTCCCACGCTCCCTAAATGCACCACAGGACCGTGGCTGCGAGCGGAGCACAAGAAATTGTCGGTGAGAGGGAAGCTAGAGGCTGACGGGAGGCGGGGCCGGGCGTGCGTGTCGACGCGGGTCACATGCGGCCGCTCTGGCGCGGGCCGCCCGCCGAGATTCTTTACGGCTGCTTTGAACGTGCGTCAGAAAGGGGGGGTTTTTCCTCAGGAGCCCAGAAGATGAATTGTGGCCTCAGCTGTGTGACTGCCAGTCGCACTTCCTGTCCTCCTTGCACGAGTTCACTCGTACGCAGCCCCCACCCCCCGGCCCCCCCCCCCTATTTACCTTGCTCGGG
>JAODLC010000043.1:13483386-13506415 GCA_026781145.1 Hippopotamyrus pictus
ACCCCTTATTTACCTTGCTCGGGACCCCAGAACGCGGCCCTTTGTAATCATCTCCCGCTAGATTAGAAGGAAGTGGGGAGAGCCGTCCGCTTGAAAGGGATACGCTGGCCCCCACATCTGGAAGCTCTTTCCTTGTCTCTCTTTCTCAATCTTCACCCAGTGCCGGTGTCTGGAAGGCGTTAAGAGTGTGTATTGTGAAACTGACTGTTGAGGGCGTGACCCTGCACCCCAGCCCCACCCCTCACCCCCTCAGTAGAGATTTACTTTGGAGGGTACCCTTTCGGGACCCATCAGAATTTGAACAAACCCTTAAGCCCCTCCTCACCCCACCAAAGATTTTTATTACTTTCAGATGCACCCCTCAAAGGGAAAAGTGTTTTAGTGTTTGGATGCTTTGGCTCGACGCTGGAGAAGTGGGCAGGAAGTGACGTCGCCGGGCCTCGCCTGCTGCAGAACCAGACAGGAAGTGACATTGCAGGGTCTAGCCCACTGGAGAACTGGACAGGAAGTGACATTGCAGGGCCTAGCCTGCTGGAGAAGCGGACAGGAAATGGCGTTGCGGGGTCTAGCTCACATCTGGAGTCATCTTTCGGTGACGGTCCTTTCAAATATGCCCGCCACTGCCATTCTGGCACGATCCTCTAGCCGTTATCTCCTGTGCTGAATGCCGCCTGACGAGGCCGTCGTCCCTGATTGTGACCTGGTGCTGCACGTGGGTAGGGCTATTTGTTACACGGCCAGGTTTCAGTGCCCAGAAGTATCTTATTATATGATTTTATAAGATATAATTTGTATAAAATGTATTATTTACAGTTGCAGATATTCTGAAAGTGCTTTTTTTTAAATTCTTTAAGAGTAGATTATTTTCCCACAGTGTGGTTAATGCACAGTTATATTGTGAGGGATTAAAGTTGTGGTTCTTACTGACTGATGTATTCACTTGGTTTTAAAATCTGCCCTGAGCCTCAATAGGCCTCAGTCTGAGGTCATTTTATATCTCAGACCGTTTTGTTTCCGCTTCCATTCTGACCTGCGTGGCGTCCTCACTGGAACGCGTCGGGGCAGGACGCACGCGTGCGTGCAGGCAGTGGCGGGGCATTCGCGCCCTCTCACTCGAGGCCTGTGCCTCCGTGACCTTGCTGCGCCCACATCTGTGCCGTGACACGTTAGGTGCCCCGTCATGCGGATGTCGGTGCCCGGTAACCAGGCTGACATGGAAGCGTTCGGGCAGCAAGGGACTGGAGACCCCTTTGATCCGGCTCTCCGGAGCGCAGGGAATGTTAAACAAGTGAAAACGGGCCCTTGGAAAAGCTCCGTGAGTGGATCACTCTGCAGCCGGCCGAATTCCTTCATCCACACGAAGGCTACGTGAATATTATTCCAGACATGTTGTTGTACACCCCTTTGACAGCACATGTCGTTAGTGTTTTGTGTTTCTTGGCTTTGGGTTGTCTTAGTAATATTTCTGTCTATTTGCTTATTTATTTATTTATTTGGCATCCAGCTCCGTCTTGAGTGCGGAATGTAAAAGGACTGCTTACATATAGCAGCTAATGTATAGCCTTTCTCGAATGTGCGAAGAAGTGCATTGTGGGAAAGCTGTGGAGCCTGGCACAGCCTATTGGGATGTTATAATGAAAAACAGAGGGGAGTCGGGAGAGAAGGCAGCCTTGGAATGAATTCCAAATGTGTAAACGTTCCGTTGAAAATAGGTGCGCAAATGTTTATGGACGGTTTTGATGACGTTTCCCTCGCTGAAGTTGAGCCGTTTCCTTTTTATTTGTTCATGCTAATGTTACCTGCGGATGGCTAAAATTTGATTTTGAACCTACTCGCGCCAAACCATGATGTGTATGACTGAGTGCCAGCGGCCATGATCTGTGCCCCCACCCCCGTGCCTCTTTCCGCTGTGCCCCGGGGTAGTGTAAACGAAGTCCATCCCGGGAGCCAGCGGCCGCGTGGATGCTGACGTTCCCGGCTTCTTCCCGCAGGCCAGGAGCGCATCCAGCGGCTCGCCGACAACACGACATACTTCCGCAGGAAGCTCCGGGAAATGGGTTTCATCATCTACGGGAATAACGACTCGCCCGTCGTGCCCGTTATGCTCTACATGCCGGCCAAGATCGGGTAGGTGTAGACCTGGGGGGGGCCCTCGCTCGGGCTCACGCTGCGTTTAATCCACAACCCCCAGACAGGTTCCTCTGGACGTCCTATTGGAAGAGTGCTGATCTGGGAATGTTGAAGGGTTTATATCGCCCAGGTGGGTTCTGGGAAACTGGGTATCGCCTAGCAGCAGAAGGGTCCTGGACTGGAATGGATGGAGGGATGGATGGATTGATTTTTGATGGTTATTGGAGGGAAAATGTAGTAGAGACAGACACAAGACAGCACTGGGAGTAAAATATGAATGGTTGGATGTAACGGTGTCAGACTGTACAAAGGGAAAGCTCTGACTACCCCCCCCCCCACCAACTGATGTCCCCTAAGCCAAATCCAGTAATAGGATGCTTATTGCCTAACCTCTCCTTCCAATACAGAATGCTCCCCCATTCCAGCGCGATCAGAGCACAGGGCCCACAGCCCTGTCCCTCGCTGATCGCTCCGTCTCTCCCTGCAGGGCCTTCAGCCGCGAGATGCTGAGGAGGAACATCGGAGTGGTGGTGGTGGGCTTCCCGGCCACCCCCATCATCGAATCGCGGGCTCGCTTCTGCGTGTCCGCCGCCCACACGCGCGACATGCTGGACGTGGTGAGTCGGCCGGTTTCGGGCTCGTTTATCCCGGCGCCGCGTTCCCCCCCTCGGTACCACTCTGCTCGCTGCTCGGTGTCGATGAAACCCGGGCTCTGAGCTTTGATCAGGTGCTGTTACTTTGCCCTAATTTAGGACCTTATCAGGTCAAACTATGACGGCTGCTTTCTCTGTGGTTTACTGACATTTCTGAAGAATTTCCTTCACAACATTTTTACTTAAAACATGGTGTTGTTTTATTTCAACAGCATTGCTTGTCTAGGTAGACCCTGTCCACCCAGTTAGTTTTGACCTTTTAATTGTACAAATCATGGAAATGTATTTTCCATTGATAAAGTGAACTTAGGCAAATGTGGCTTTTTTCCATTATTTGATAAACAAGTGCTTTATGTTGAAGTTGTATAAGGTCTTTCACGGTGACTTGCGTCCGTGTGTTTATAACCATAAGGTCTGTTCCGAAAGAGCTCTATTTCTGAGAATATCAGAGATCTACATCTGCGACATGGAGACCGGGCGGGCCGTGTGCGGCCTTAATATATTTACAGTGTTCCACCCGAGTTTACGTAGCGAAGGCTTCAGGCTTCTGCCATTTTGGCAGGAGATCAAAGGGGCTCTAATCAGGCTCCTCCAAGGATGTTCGTTCCTACGGTGCCACACTGCCCTCCAGCCACGCTCCGTTCCTCCAGAGGGTCACCGTCGGAACGCGGTTGTCTTTGTTGTACCTGGGAGGTCCCATACATATGGCTCCCTCCATGACCTCCCTTCCACACATGATTTCATGGAACGGTTTATGCTTCGTGGAAGCGGATCAGAACAAAAGGCCAATTGCTCGCACATGGCTTGCGGCCTCGCTGAGCGCGTGGGTGTCCTCTGCTGCCGTCCCGCGTGGTCTGCCTCCCTGCTGCCGTCCCGCGTGGTCTGCCTCCCTGCTGCCGCATGAGGACCTCCTCGTCACCCCCTCTCTGTATGCCTGCGGCCAAATGGGTCCGGCCTCTCTTGATGTCATCAAACTATAGACTGTAATTGACGCCGCTTGTACATCAATGATTCGTCCTTAGACCTGCACTTCAGCCACACGTTTAGCAGTTATCTGTATTATATCCCAAAGTCAGGGCACCAGCTGTAGCTCCTCTAAGATATTTTGAGGATGTCAGTGAGCTCCACATACGCCATATATTTTGCTCCATGCTGGTTTGATCTGTGCTTAACCCTGGGATTCTTCCCTCGCAGGCACTGAGCGCAATCAGCGAAGTCGGGGACCTTCTCCAGCTGAAGTACTCCAGACACAGGGCCCTGCTGACGGCAGACTGGTCCTCAGACGACACCTCATACGACGGGATCGAAAACTGAGCTCCTCCCCCTTCTGAAGTGGCCACGGGGCGTCTTCCTGCAGTGCCCTGGAGGAATGGGAACGATGTAGAACCACTCACTGTTTTATACCCTCCCCTAACACACACATGCACACACACGACTTGTAAAGGCGAGGCAGGGACACCAGAAGTCTGTTTTATCCTTCTCATTTTATAATCACGGGGATCCATTTCCTTAACTTACTGTGTCCTTTGGAAAGCACTTGAAGGACCCTGTTAATGACTAGAAGTTAAAATTCACCTGTTTATCACTTTCGCTGTATTTTGTGCAAATGTAATATAAAATGTAAACCTCATTGGCTTAAATATACAAAAACTAAACTAATGACATCCAGTTGAATATAACCATTTTTGCAAATACACAGCATCAGTAAACAGACAAAATAACCCGTTATAATATTTGAAGGAATGTTTCCCGGAAAACCCTTTCTCCATGTTTTATTTTGGGTTTTTCCATTCAAACTTTTAAGATCTTTGTTTTAGTCATGATCTGCATCTTAACTTGCCAGTCAAAATGTTGGTCTAGTCAAACTATTTTCTGATGTTAGGGGATATCAAACAGAGCGTGACTTCAAGATGGGCTTACAAGGGCCGTTCCTGACCGAGATTTGTGCATAACCATGCATGACTATCAGAGAGGCCTTCAGTATGTTCTAAAACTATGGTCAGTGTAATTAGATGACTTTTCTGGCCCTAATAAGGGCTAAGTGCAATCTACGATCAACACAAGAGTTTTCTCTTTGGTCACACAGTGCTTTCGTTGTCTTAATGTTCTAGATTGTTGTTTTTTTTTTTCTTTTTTTTTTTTTTTTGCTTTTCACTTGCACTCAAAACGTCAGATGCATATCTGCACCGTTGCCCTTACCAAAAGGCCGTACATTTTTTTTATTACTAGTAGTAGTACTGTCTGCCTCAATAACTGAAGGAATGTATATCAATTAGTATTGATATTCCATTTGCCTTTTTGTGATTGTATTTTACCCACAGATAATACTTGTGTACATAATTATTTATTATTCTTTTATTCGTTGTTCTATTTTCTTTTTTTTATTATTATCCTTCGGATGAGAAACGTCTCAAAGAGGCAGCTCCTGATTCCTTTTTAAAACCGGCTGCATGTCCAGGCAGTGCATGACCTCAGTGGACAGTGCAAGTACTACTGACAAGTGTCATTTCGGCGTTGGCGCTTAAGAATAAAATGCATGTATGATGTAGTTACTGACGCCGCTGAGTCACGGTAACACGGTGCTGAAAAACCGAGTCCCGCACATCGCCGTTTCCGCAATCCGTCTTAATAGCTGACACCTGAATGCATTCCGTGATTAGCTTCTTAATCGCCACTTTCGAAATACAGGTGTCTGATTTTCTGGTTTTGTAAAGCGGACCTAACGAAGCGTCCATCGCATCTAATTGTAAATTGTGTCTCGGTAGTTACAAGAGAAGCCATCAGAAAGTTTATAAATCTGTATATCATATAATATATGGGATATATACGTATATAATATGCTGCAGTTTTAAATTCAAACTTCGCAGAGAATCTAAAATAAACTGAAAAAGTTATATCTGAACATTAAGATATATCACGTATGAATGATAATAGTCATTCCATTCTCCCCTCACGTGCTCTGTGTTTTTTTTTTTTTTTTTTTTATCAAATGGCTGTTCTGGGTTTTGTGTAAATGATTTTTAATTATTATTTCGTTTTTACATATATTTACGCTCAGACAAATACCACGCTGATGACACATTCAACACGACCATGTTCAAACAGAGTGAATACAGGCGAAGCCCTGCAGTGTGACTCGAGGTGTGGTTATTGGACTGAAATATACCCGTATTTCTTCTAATATTGCGTTGGAATTGCTACCAGTAATGCAAACGAAGGGCGTACTTTTTGTGGAGAAAAAGTATGCACTGGTTAACCCACTGTTTGTAATGTTTCAATTCCAAGAAAATAAATAATAATGACCAAACTCTACGCGCGAGTACGTCTTTCATTTAACATGTTGTAGCCATATCAGCTCTGCACCTGTATATTCACTTAGAAGCAAGTATGGGGGCAGCATTACATACGTGAATAGTTTATTTATTTGTTTACTTTATACTGAATGATTAGGTAATGAAATCACACAAAGAAAACGA
Source organism: Hippopotamyrus pictus (assembly GCA_026781145.1). NCBI lineage: Eukaryota > Metazoa > Chordata > Actinopteri > Osteoglossiformes > Mormyridae > Hippopotamyrus > Hippopotamyrus pictus. Next base: position 13,489,646 of record JAODLC010000043.1, read on the forward strand.
ATGGTTTGCTTATCTGCAACTTAATTGTCAAGGTCTGTGTAGCAATCAGGGGCCTCGTGTTTAAGAAAGGGACGGGGGTTATGAAATAAATTTTTAGCGAGTTCAGGTTATTTTTTTATGTATTACTTTGACATACTTAGTTTTTATCTCTTCCTCAAACAGATGTATTCTAGTTGTTCACCAGCAAGATTAGATGTAATTACATTCACATGCCATCTTATGGGAGGCTATTTGTCGAAAAACTTTTTTGCTTACTATAAACTTATGAAATGTATTTTTCTTCTCGAATTTTATTTACACGTTAGTACAAATGTGTAGCAAGTTGTGGTTACAATTAAGCAGAACCACTAAAACGCGTTTACCTATTTCGCTGCAGGCTTTTGCAATCATTTGTCATTAAGTATTAACGGGAAGTCATTTTAATGACATAAAAAGTAAAATGTTGTTTTAAAGCGTAAGTTAAGCGAAATTCCTTGACGCGAATTTTCCGTGTTAAGGCCAAACGTACATCAGCAGAGATTCATTCACCGGGTACTTTCGGGAGCCTTTGGCACGTTGTCTGAAGGATTGTCAGCAAACCTTCAGCTCGCACTCATCTCACTGCCCCTCTATCGCCCTTATGTTTATTGCACTTTAATTGTCATCATTTCCACTCTTCCCTCCACAGCCCTTGATCAGCATGGGTTTTTCATTCATCCTAAATTGAGCCGCAACACGATCTCCGGGTCCCCTCCTTCCTAACGTCACTGGCATAGTCTTACAACAAAGGTTCTGCGCTGCCGGGTCAAACTGCAAACAGTGGCGGGGACCCCGGTGCGAGACGGACAGCTCGTACTGCGGCAGGACGCTCTCCGGAACCAGCCTGGAGAACTGGATTCAACTTGGATACAGCACGCGTAATGAAATACGAGATCTGGAGCATGCGGACTTAAAATGTCCCACGCGGAGCTGGAGCCAGTCCGCGAGGTACTTGCAGTGAACTTGCAGTGGCGCGGACATTGAAGTCTGCGTGTGCAACGCGCATAGAGGCAGATCAGCGAGGAGCCACTGCATCTCCGGCGGACACGCGCGTACCTCCCTGCTGCACCGGTGCCACAGAGAGGAGCTGGTCTGAAAGGAAGCACGTTGCCTGTGGGGGCAAACTTTTCTGGGGCTTCAGTGTCGGACTCATGGGGGAGTGATGGGAGAGAAGCATACTCTGGGCGTGCAGAAGTAAAGGGACATGATGAGAGTTAAGACGCTCCCTTTGATCGCAAACACTTAACAAAACAAGTTTGTACGACTTTTAAAAGACTTACTGAAGGACCTGTGGCGTTTTAGTGTTTCATAATCTCCTCTAAGAACAAGAAACTAAACATCTCCCTTTGGCGCATCACGAAACACGGAGAGATTCTGCAAACGTGCTCTGAAAATTCCTATCAATAAAGTAAAGATTTCTGGGGCCAAAATTGCTGGCCGTGGACTTAAATACCAAACCGCTTGGCACGATTTAAAACACAATCCAAATCTCTTGTCATTTACTTTTTTTCCCCAAGAGAAATACGCTAAGTGAGAGGAAAGATGTTGGTCCGATTGGCGGTGTCAGTCGCAATTTTACTCGGCTTAGTCGAAGGCTTTCCCACGAAGAAAGCGCAGAAGAGCCCGGTGCTCAGAGCCGCTGCCATCGTGGAGGTAAGTCTTACTTTTGTTGAAGTGCGCGGAGCTTTTTGATGCCTGTGACACCTGGATCTACTTTCTATGTAGATCTGATCGTGAATTTTGTAGCAGGATGCAAGTTAAATGGAATGGGATCAAAGTAACGGATCAACTCACGCTGCCTTTGCGGTTAAAGCACAAGGTTGCATTAGTTTTTTTTTCTCTTTTTCTTAGCATTTTTGATAAAGAAGGGATATGTTTTCGTAGCTGTAATGCTTTGTTTGGTTACCCCCTTCCCAGTGGTGTCCCAGAAGGTGATTTTACGGCTTTCTTACTGACTTATGTCGGTGCTGTACCCTGTCCATGCTGTACCATTCCGGCTGTTCAGCCAAGTGTGTGTAATGTCATGGCCAAGGGCTGGATTCACCATTCATTAAGCGGACCGGGACAGTCACTAATGACACAGTGATGATTAGTCACTGAAATGCTCCGTGCTTAAATGAATAGAAACTATTCATTTGCCGTGTAGCATTCCTCCAAACTCCTGAACACGAAATAGTTTTCGCCCGGAGTCTGAGATACTGTGGACTGTGACAGGATTAGCGCTGCCTTTTCTGTGTGTATCTGGAGATTCATGGTTAAGCATGGGAGCTCAAGATCCACCCAACAGTGGGGACGTACAGCCCAAACTAGCCGTAATTTTTCACACCGAATAAAGGTATTGCAACGTAGGAGTAAACTGCCACATTTTGCTCATATTAATCTGGTTTTGCAGCTTTGTAGAAGTTGGGATACCGCTCAAGGTTTTGAAACTGCTCAGGGTAGTTTAAAGCAGAAGTTTTCCAGGAAAATTAGTCATACTGCCTGCTGTGAATAGATAGGAAAGCGTGTATAAATTACGAAATTACTGAATAACTAGTGTCTACTCAGTTGAGCAGTGGTGCTGATTGTGGACCTGCAGTTTGTAGGTATTTTCTGAAGGAGAATGAACCTATATGAAAACAATGAACGAAAGAGAAAATTTCAAGAAAGAATACTGTTCTATCTGCCTGCCTGCTTGTCTGCTGTCGGTCTGCCTGTCTATCAATGTAAATGTTGCAAAAGTTACTGAACCTCAATTTCTTCATCATAAATTCAATTATGGATAATATTTTGATAAAAAAATATATATATCTTTACAATCACCTGATATAACGGGGATTACTAAATCCAATAAAATGATTCAGTTTCCCAGATGGAAACCCCCAGACCAGTCTGAGCACCTTTTGGTCAGTGCCATCACATCCTTGTTCTTCATGGTGGAACCAGACTGGCTCGTCTTCTCAGAAGAGGAGCTGTCCGGAACATGGAAGGGTCCTACACATCTTCCAACAGGCTTATTTGATCTTTTATTCTTTGCAAAAGTATCTTGACAATGATCGATCTCCGCAAGGACGAAGCTGTGTCAGGACTTTGTTCCTTAAGCTGCTGCGAGATGAGGATTACAAGATGGAATGCGATGGAGAAGGCTCTCCCACCGCTACCTTGTTGATGTCTCTTTGCTCTGCTGAAGAGCTCATTTTAATGCCCTACATTTTTGTATCAAGGCCGAACGGCTTTGATCTTGCAATAAATTTAAACTGCGTGGCAGTGTGCGGAGTCGGAGAAACAGACGGGACCCAGACCTGTTTGAAGTAGCCGGGGTACCATCCATCAGTAAATTAAGGACGGGGAAGGGATTTGGGCCGAGCGTACTAGATCTTCTTTCACGGGCCCCATCAATGTAAAGAAGTATGTGTGTGTCTGTGGTTTGTAAGGTATGTCAAATGCTTTGTCAAGAAAGGCTTGCAGTGATGCGTATAAAGACTTGCCAGTTACGATCAGTGTGATCGAAAAAATTCGTTTGCATTTATGTTTCTCTGGGTGACCTTAAATGGATAATGGCAATAGTGCCTTAAGTTGTCAGAAGTTTCCTCATATAGCTTGTGTATACTCCTAATTTTCTGCTGATAATTAAAAATGTTATCTAAACATGTCTTGCTAACATTAAAGCAGGATGCTACCTTATCTTTTTATAAAAATTTTTACCTGGCAGTGCTAATTATTTCTAATTTCTAATGGTAAATTACCTGGACGGCATGCTGTATGGGCGCCCCCTACAGGTACGTTGGTGATAGATGAATATATGGCAATTCTTGATAGAACATTGACTCCCATTAATGTATCTGTCTCTCTAGACTGAAAAGCTCTAAACTTGCCTCTTTCTTCACGTGCTGCATTCATAGTGCACTGCACAAGCAACCCGCTGAGTAGCCGCATGTCTTACCTGCCGGTCTGTAGGGGGCACTGGTGGGGCAGACAAACACATATATAGCCTGGACTGTTCTAAATCCCCCCCCCCCCCCCTCCATGGTTATGGCCTTTATAGTGGTCTGGAGAAGTCTGAAGGTGTTGGAGCTTTATTTGTGAAGGTGTTAATTTCCCTTCATCATGTTCTGTTGTCTGTTTTTTATTACTAGTCTGTAACACCCTGAGAGTCAGCCTGACCTTGCATCCAAAAACCTTTGCCTTAAAGTTTTACTTTTTCCCCCCAAATGCAGAAGGAGGGTGTTATTAGTGGTTAGAGTTTTTATTCTAGATTTTATCTCTCCTAAACTGCTTGCAATATGATAGTTTTAATCTGTATCCGCCTAGAGCCACAGGCTGACCGCAGGCTGTCGCAATTCATCTCGAATCCGGTAAAATTAAATCACCAAACACCGCAGAAAGTTCTCTGATAGATAAACAAGTAAATAAAATGCACCCTCCAAGCAAGAGGAACCGCATGCATGTTGAAGGACCATATAAATGATGGTATCTAAGATCTCGCATGCTGCACACCCAGCTTTCGTGCCTCCGAGAAATCCTAATGAATATTCTGCCAGACGGGAAGACGTATGTTTCTTTTCACGCTAAAAAACGTTGACCTGTGCGTGTTGCATGTGAATGAGTTTTCAGTGTGCTGCTGCCCATGTCGATATTTAGCCTCTGTAATGTAACGCTTCGTGACACAGGCTTCACATACGGTTTGAGATATCGTGCAGGCGTAGTAGCATGTTGTCTCGACGTGTCAGGCAGCTCAGCTCAGTCCTCTGATCGTGTACTCAGTTTAAGTAAAGGCAGGGGGACCTTTCCTGGTAATTGAGAAATGCATATCCACCTGACATTCACATCTAGTTTAAATGCGTTAATATGATTCTGCAATGTGGACTGCAGATGGTTAGCTAAAATATTTTGGTCCCAAGACATCAAAGTTGTTATTCAGAGTTTGAACTGTGGAGCAGTATCGATTTTCAGATTAAATATGTGCTAAGAAACGTTGCAATTAATCAGTGATCTAGTGCAAAAATATGCACACGACCCATGATCTGTTTGGCCAGTGATGACCACGTACAGAATTTGCTCTCCATAATGAAAGGGAGCAGGAATCTGGATGACCAGATTCATGTTTTTTGAGCTGGTGGCAGCATAGTACACTAAAACGAGCTTAGATGATGGAAAAGGAAATACATTTCTCTGACTGGAAGATCTAGGCTCTACTGTTGTGCAACCCTAAACACTGCCAATAAATCATTTACTGTATGAAATACTGAAGCCAGGTGAATAGCATGGAGTCATTTTCAGGGGATTATGGGTAGGGTGTTTCCATTGTATTATGTTTGTCAGGGCTGAATGTGTGCTATGCAAGTCAGGCCTCATGTGCTATGTCTCCCCGTATTTGCTAGTGTCCATCCATCCGTCCATCCACCCATCTTCCAACTGTTTATCCTTGTCAGGGTTGTGGTGGTGCCTGAAACCTTACTGTTTGCTGTTGTCCCTTGTTTTCAGTTTGTAAATATAGCATCGGGGATAAGGTGTCCACCTTTGTACAAAGGTGGTTCGGTCCCAGACATTGCAGGATCTTGCAATCAGCAGTGTTCCTGTGGAAAAAGACCCTCTTTCTTATGATGTGAAGCCTTGCAGTTATTGTTGTTGTGAGACTCCTTCTCTAACATAAGACTCGAGCAGTACGGTTCGTTGTCTCCGATGCCCTGTTCCCTTCGCTGTGATGCGTCCGTGAAACAAAGGAAATCAGAGCTGGGTTGAAGGCCTCGCTCATCGGGGCGACATAGGAGCGGCAGACGTAAGAGATACAGGCTGGATCCACTTGGGCGCCTTTGATTGGAACCTCTGCTGTGAGCGATGGTGAGAGCAGGGGAAAGAGACAGATTCAAATTACATGCTTCAATAACATTCAATGTTCAATATCCGGGATTGGTAGACAGAGAGAGGGGGTGGTGTTCAAATCCCAATCCAGAAATGTATAGGGAAGGGGCACGGGACGACATGGTAAACACCCCCTGGGGAACTGGTTTGATTTTAGAGGTGGGGGGGGGGGGACTAGCTACCCCAGCACAGCCTTGACATCCTTCCATCTGCTTTTTCCAGATCCTTATCCAAAGCAGCGTCGCGGTGAGCTTGGCGTTTCCAGCCTAATATAATAATCATAAATAATGTTTCATACTTTAACTTCACATAAAGTAATAAATATATTAAGTCTGCCGACCACAAGATAATAAAAAGATAATTAAATAAAAAATGAAAACGCCTCACTCAGATGATTGATAACGTGAGTTCGTCAGCGACACAATAATTGAAAGAACAAAGATCAGGTCCAAACCGTAACACAACCCATTGATGAGCTATAATTAAATAAAACGAATGCAAGCCGTCTGAGTACAGATCTGGTCTTTATTTTTGAAGAAAATGATAATTGTAATTGAAGTAGCAATAAAACAGTCAAAAATAACAATTAAAATAAAAGGTGCAGTTAAAGCAACTCGAGTGAAAGGATTAAATACAAAATAAGGTGCTGAAACCACCCCTGTATGATTTTTCTACATGAAAACTCTGCTGGGTCCCCCCCCCCCCCCATTACATCTGTATTCAGTGGCAGTTGCATATTCACTGTGGCCCTAAGTTTTCCAATGTCTCAGTAATGCCACTGATATTCTGTGTAGGAACTGACTGTTAGCTGTGTGACAGAGGTGTACAAGGGCAGAGAGAGAGAGGGGGAGAGAGAGAGAGAGAGGGGGAGAGAGGGGGAGAGAGGGAGAGAGAGAGAGGGAGAGAGAGAGAGAGGGGGGGAGAGAGAGAGAGGGGTGCAGGGCTGTCTCGACTGGAGCACACCAGTGTGAAGTTTGAAGTAAACCACCAGGCAGTTCATTCATAGAGCAAAATTTGAATTCCTGTTCCAGAAAGTTCTACCACCATAACAACAATAAACTTATGATCCAGTTATGACGATAACCAGTTTATCCAAGCAGATATCTCTGTAGATGGAGGAGGTAGGCCTAAAGAATCTAGGGCCGCATACTGTCGGGTTTAATCATTTCATGGTGACGCTTCACAAAGCTCCGCCTCCAGGCTCTGTATAGAGTCCTGCACGTAACTCTAACCACGTGTTCTGTCTTACTCCAGGTGCATGCAATATTTTCCTCACATTTTATTTCTTTGTTTATTTACCAGAAGCTTTTATTCAAAGTGATTGTACACTTGAGAGTGCAGTGTCATCAGTGCGTGGAGCAATAGGGCGTTAAGGGCCCAGTGGTGAAGTCACTTTGCTGACTGTAGGACTTGAACTGATTCGCCTTCCAGTGAAGAGTGTACAGTCCTAACTCGCTGATCCACAAACCACTCCTACAAGAGAATTTATGGAAATTCTCAACTATTTGCTATGTGTGGGTTTACGTAGAAGCTCTGACAGCTTGTGTACTGCAAATCCAGTAGAGTGCTTTATAAGCCACTTCACAGCCAAGCGATTACCGTCAGCGGGCCAAATAAGACCTTCATTCACTGATGCCTAATAACCAAATACACCCTTTCTTCCAGTAGAGTGTCCTTGCAGATTGGCCTGGATTAATTTATCTTCTGCTATACTTGTCTGTTTGTTTGTAATTATTCTCATCAGGCACAAGCCCAGACACCCTCCATCGACATCCTCCAGGACCTGGAGGCCATGCAAGAGCACAACCAGGTAAGGACCATTCCGTTCAACAACAAGAAGAGGTGGTCTCCGCACCTGCCCAAGCCTGAGCCCGAAGAAGAGTCGGAGCCCTTCATCCTGGATCTGAAGAATTTTCCAGATCTCGCGAATGTGGACCTCAGTTCCCAGAATCCCAACATTCAGGTAGGAACTGAAATGGATAGCTGAGGTATGAATTTTTTTTTATCTGAACAGGTGCTACCTGGTACAGATTTTTTTGGTTTCCTGGAGCACCTGCAGCTAACTCCGTGAGATGATTACTCAATATCGTCATCATTACTTTATTATAAATCTTACAGGAACCTTTACACCTTGTATTCTTCATATTGCTGTGTTGAGATGTTTCCTGGCATTGAGTTTCCGAGTAATGTTTTACTGTCCTGCTGGGTTTCTAAAAATTGAATGTCTGCATTCCTTTAATTTATTATGTTGATTTTAATGTAATCCAAACATCGACTTTTTAATGAGACCTGCCCACTTGTTAAAAACCACTTCACATAGTACCAGGAATATGGTAGCCTGGATTCACTGATATTTCTATCTGCGCTCGCTTTTGTGTGTGTGTGTGTGTGTGTGTGTGTGTCATGGAGTCACAAAGAGATACGCGAAAACCTCAATTTCTCTGAACCTGTATCCGGAGTTATACAAATGGATGATAAAATTATAAAATTGTTGTTGTCATTATAAGGTGGTGTAAAAGGGAGCCTCATAATAGTATAGCAAATAAACAGAGCATCTGCATGCTATTTGTGGGAGCAGATCTCTCCAGCTCGCACCCTGGATGAGTCATCAGAGTCTAACGGGGCATGTTTTAGTGTAACTCCTGGCGTTTTCCACCACGGCCATGCAAGTTATGGATTATTAAAATGCTCTGTGGAACCTGCATCAGCCAGGGGTAATTGCACGAAGAGGAACGAGTCCAGAACTTTCCTTTATCCAGCAAAGCACATTTCTGATTGTTTTCGACACACCTGCTTCCCACATGACTCTGCTTTCCAAGGATTGCTCCTGAGAATCAGCTGACATCAGACACACACACACACACACACTTCAAGTCTGTAAACACCGTGCTCTCACCCCACTAATGCCTTGTTGTTTGTGCAGCTGCATTCCCTCTGTGCTGATAGGCGTCAAGCTGTTGACCGTCAGCGGGAATCCCGCAGACCGTACCTTTCACACCTTTGTTTTTCTGTGGTGAACATCCAGCGTCAGGATGCCGCTCACTGAAGATGGCAGACGGCTCGCCCCACACTCCCGCGGCGAGTGGGAGAAGCGAGAGCTTTCTGTTTGCTTCCCTTGGATTTGTAAACAGTTGTAGCTGCCATCAGATTTCCGTGCCGCGGGGGAAAATAGAGAGGCACCTTTCTGCACATCGCCATGGCATCTCTGCTGCCTGTTATCTGCGGGTCTGCAAGGCGTGTTGAGTCGTGCCAGTCGTGGGTTGCCAGATAAATGAGTTTACAGAGCAGACTTGCAGAGGTTCTGGCCCCCACATCTTCACTGTCCGCAGACTCCGATAGGCCATCTTGTAGGCTTCAGACTCAGATACAGCAGGGAAGTAGAAGGTTTCTGTCTCGTGTGGGAAGATCCAGCAGGGTTTCCCAATACCCAGCATGCCGTGCTGTTTTTCTGCTTTCATGCATCAAATATGGTGAGAAATGTCTTTCCCTGGCTGCTAACTCAATGCTCTCTCTTTTTGTTATTAATCCTGTTCCCTAAGGCGATCAAACGTTGGGCTAGTGATCACTAACAGTACTCCCTGCAGGCATGAGTTCTGGAAGAGTCAGATAAACACTTAGTAAGACTTCAGTATTCTCTGGTTTTACAGCAATTAGTTTGATTACAGCAGTGGCATGTAATGGTAAGAGCCAATCACATTCTCTTGGTTCCATCTGTTAGACTGATCATTAGGGATCTTGCGCAGTTCATTTATATAGACATGTAGCAGAATAATGATCATGCAGTGTAATGGTGCAATGGGGATGTTAGTCACTGTCATTTATTCAGAATAACTTTTATCAGGGGCTGTACTTCACTGCTCTGTTAATGAATTACAAAATATCTGAGCATTTAAGAAACGTCCTAGAGCATAAGAAGGTGCGGAATGAACAAAGTAAGATGTGCAACTCGCACTGTGATGTGCAAATAGTGGCATTCCTGGTCTTTCAGGTCACCATCGAGGTCATCGACAACCCACAGGCGGACATGGAGATGGATCTCGACGAGGAGAGTCACAGAGACTGGGGCGCCTCCTCCGTGGACCTGCCCGGGAACAAGAAACTCTTCTGGCCGCTATTCTGGGGCTACCCCGACTCGGAGGAGGAGGACTCGAGCCGGCCGAGCCTGGGGGAGGCGGCAGAGGAGGACAGCAGCGAGGAGCTGGTGCTGAGCGGCGTCGGGGATGACTGGGACGGCCGCTGGAGGAAGGGATGGGACGCCAAGGAGACCTACGGTGAGTCCGCCGCCCTCCACCGAAATGCACGGCCAGGCCTGCCGTACGCCAGCGTCAGCAGGGAGCTCGGCGTGTCCGGGTCAGACGCTCGGGGCTCTCCTGGCACCGAGGACGCCACTGTTTGTTTGTGTAGGAGGCCCCTTTGTAGATCTGACCGCCGCTGTAGATGGTTACATCTGGCCTGAGGTATCGGCAACACAGCAGAGATGCTGGATCCGGGGCTGAAACAGAGGGTGGCTTTGAGGGCCGTCTGATCGGCACGGAGGCCCCAGGATGAAGGCACAGGGCTCGGGAGGGTGTCTCACGCGCCGTTCCCCGGTCCGCCCCCATGGCTGCTTCTGATTTCTATCAACTGCCTGCATTTTTTTTTTCCTGAAGAATTCAGCATCTGTCACGCTTCTCATTGAGCTGTTTTTAGCACAGATGGTTAAAATGCTTAAAAAGAGAGTCTGGGAAGCTGGAGTGCTACAGAGAGCTTCACGTCCAGACAAGACTCTGTCTCAAGACTCTGTGTGTTTTTTTTTTTTTAAAAGCTGGATATTAATTTAATTCCAGAAAGCCGGTTCAAGTCGGCTCTTCTGAGCCAGGGCTTTTCAGAGCGGCTGGGAATTTGGGATTTTTAAAAAAATGCTCCATCAGGAAAAGAGAGTGAAGGATGGGATGGGACGGGAGCGAGGGGTTGGGGGTCTGGACGGCTCCCGCGTTAATGACAGAGAGAGAACAGTCCACCATCAGCCCATTGTGCAGCTCCCCACGAGTCCCCCACTGTCGAAGACCTCGGAGCTGGACAAACGGCGCATATTTGCCCTCGATTAGAGGCAAGATTAGGAGCCCCGGCTGACTGGCATTGACAGCCAGAGGTGCGGCTGGGCTTTTCATTCCGGGGCTCCTTTGGACCCCTGGTCGCTCCGCGTGCTCCACCCCGGGGCCGTTCGACCCCGGTCAGGAATCCCGGGGCTTTCGAGGCCATGTATATAACCGCAATGTTCTTTTCGCTCTTCTGCTCCCTCCCTCGCTCTGTCCTCCTCTCATTCGCTCCCTCTCTTGCTCCCTCACTCTGTCCTCCCGTGACGGGTAGGGAAAAAGAGCATCCTGAATTCCGTTCCGGGCCTGTGAGAGCGGCAAGTAAAATTAAAAGGGGTCACCAAACTGGAAAATGCTTTTCAGCGCTGCAGGAACGGCCTTGGGCAGCACGCGGCTCGGAGCTGCTATTTTTGTCCGCGCTCACTTTCGCTTTGGCTTAATGAGGAGGCTCGAGGTCCTCAATTGGCCCCACATTCCACATATTTACATATTAATCGGCCATTCCGTCTAGGTATTTTACACTTTCTGAGCAAATTTTTTGCTGCCGCTAAATAAAATCAACCAAGCAGAAGCCCTGTGTGGATAAATTACTGGTCTCTTGTATGTCTGTCTAACATACGCACTCAGACAGGCCTAACATGGACAGCTCTAGACCAGCTCCTTGTTCCTGATTGAGAAATTCACACTGGAATACTGACTGCCCCCATGTTACAACCTATGTGACTTACGACTCGCACAAAGTTTAAAAAAAACATGTAAACGTGTAAAATATTTAGTGCAGCTATATGCTAGGTGGTGCTATAGTACTTAATGTCCTGCACGCTGTATAATAGTTACCACAGAAAAGTCCTGTACTCTATGGCAACGTGACCATTCCAGTCTCACACGCATCTCCCAGTCTCATTCTCACACCTAAAAGTCAGTGTGATTATCCTATTCCGACCTTCATCCATTTCGACATACAACCTGTCTGTCAGAGTGGAACCCAATCGTTAAGTCAGGGACCGTCTGTAATGGGCCACCGGGCCGTAAGCAGACCTCCCAGGCAGCATGTCCGCGTGTGTGGTGTGTACACGGCGACATGACGTAGACATAAACCGGCACGCGTGTGTTTACACATGAACCTACAGCATGCGCAGATGGCGGCGTGAGAGCGTGAGCAGGCTGTGTGATCACAGAATGCGAGGAGCTCAGCCGACTGCAGCCGAAATGTTTTGCTGTCAAGATGGAGGCACCACCTCTGTGCTACACCGGAGCGGTCTGTAGTCAAAGCTGACTCCAGCACCATTAATGCATATCCTCAAGGAGCTTGACTTTATGATCCAGTGTCAGAGGTGGAAAGTTTAGGTCCAGGAAGTACTAAACCAGACCAAGGTTTTATTTGAACTAAGCAGCTGAGTACTCTGTGAATGTGACTCTTTATACTCAACTGGTTGGTTGAAACAAAATCTTGGTCTGGATTTGTACTTTCTGGACCGCAACTTTCCACCTCTATCCAGTGTCAATCAGGATGCCATATATTAAACATCGATGGGCATTTTAAATTAAACAGTACTCCGGGATTTAGATGATTACTTTACACGATAACAGGAAAGGGTTAAAGAATCAGCATAACAGTGTTAACAAAGTTTTCACTAACAAGAAGGACATTAAATGACATAAAGGCACTATATTTTGCCTGCAACTGACAACGTTCTTTTCAAGGTTCTTTTCTTTTAAGCCAGAAACGTCCAGGTCATTCCTGGTATCATTAGTCTGCAGCTTCTCTTGCTCTGGCGCTTATTCCTCAGGCTTTCTCATTCTGTGGGTTGTATCTCGACATCGTTGACAGTTTTTCAACACAGATGCCGCATTTTTTTCAGCCAGATTCAAAATTGGATAAGGTAGTTTGTCAGTTTGTAAAGGAAAACAAAACAATGAAAACTGAAATAGCATTTTGACCGTGTCCTAAACTTCACAGTAAGGAATCTTCTCAGCTTCACGTTTGTAGTCGTCTTCATTTTGATCCTGTTACATCACAGACCATTACCTGATTACCTGATGGTTCTGTTGTTGAGCTAATGGTATTGTTGGATGACATGATGCCACTGCAGGTTGGCTGTGTGTTCACCGAGTTCCACTGCCACCTACATGCATGCATGAACTGGGCATCTAGGGGGCGCTATTCTGAAAAAGCCATCAAGGTTTTTTCATCAGCTCTCTATGGCTTGTGTGCTTATCCCGAGAGCGAAGCTAACTTTGGCAACTAAATCAGTCAGGTAGTCAGATTTCATTTAATAAGGCACATTTTTTTGCAGCCGTTTTCCAAAGGTGAAGAAGGAATAAACCCGATATTCCAGAATGGGCCAAACATGAAAAATCCCAGGAGCGCTCCCCTGGAAAGTAACAGCCATAACCGGTGACTGATGATGACCACACAGAAATGCCCTGCGGCCGTGTTTTTGCCATCAGCCTCCCTGAAACATCCCGGTGTGAGATAGCATGCTTGGGCGCGAAGGTGAGGGACTGCGGCTCGCTTTCCTGTGGAGGAGAGAAGCGCTGGACTGGCGTGTTTGTGTTGGCAGCGTCGGCCTGCAGCTGAGAGTTCACCATCGGCGTATTTATTACGAGCCGAGTGGAGCCTACGAGATTCCCTTCATTAGCGAGACTCTGTTTTACTGGGAAATATGTGACTTCAGTCACGCCTCATTAAGTCTGCTGTGAAAATAAAGTCGAGACGAGGCCCCGATCGTCCGCCTCCCTGTTCTTACGGCTCCTCTCCCCGATGCAGCGATGCTTTTAAACATTAGCTGGCACCGTGCTGCATAACTCCGTCCGTTTGATCTCGCCTCTTTTTTTTGTTTTTTTTTTTCTTCTTTTCAGATGTTCTCTTGCTATTCTTACAGCTACGTTTCACAATTAAAGGTGCTGAGAGCATTCAGGCTCATTTGTCTAGCATGTGAACAGGAGTCTGTGATAAATGATAGGACCGGTAAGACTGACAGATTTGCATCACTGCACTGACGCCAGTTCATGATGCGATTGCACCGGATACAATTTGGGATGAACTCAGGATGCATTTCTAACATCTTTCAGTTGGTAAAATCTGATTTATTTGTATGTAATTATTAGTAGAGGCCCTATGCCTTTATTTAGAATTGTGACATTTTTGACCAATAGTTTAATATGTAGACTGTGAATTGCATAGCATCATACTCTTTTACATTACATCATACTCTTTTACATTACATCGCATTCTGTTTTAATCTCATTGTGTCGAATCACACAGCCTTATTGTATGACAGTAGTAGTAACTTTGATGTATCTGATCACTGGCAGTGCATCGAGATGTGTATCACATCACCTCAGTGGTGGTGATGCACATCCCGAATAAATAACATTAGGCTAGTACATTGTTCTATGGCGAAAGGATGGAGCGCACCCACCCCCCACAATACCCTGTGCTTGCATTCCTCCCCCACAGAAGATGAGGAAGAGGACGAGTGGACCGCCTGGTCGCCGTGCAGTGCCAGCTGTGGGCAAGGCAGCCAGAAACGCACCCGCGCATGCGGCTATGCCTGCACGGCAACGGAATCCAGGACATGTGACCTCGAGCGCTGCCCAGGTGCTGTGTGTGTGTGTGTGTGTGTGTGTGTGTGTGTGTGTGTGTGTGTGTGTACCAGCTTTACTATACTTGTGAGGACCAAAGGACCTCATATGGCAGTGAACCCTGACATAACACACACCTTCAGGATCGGAGGCTGGTCCTCCCAAGACAAAACTTATTTTTATAAAAATCAGTGAATGCAATCAAAAAACTAAAATTATGCCAAGTGTCTTGTATTTTGTTTGGTTACTTGTGGTTAAGGTTAGGGCTGGGTAGGGGTTGTCATTGTTGGAATTAGGGTTGTGTCCATGCAAGTGATACGAATACAAACCAAGATACAAATACAAACCTGAGTCTGCCTGCCTGTCACTGTCTGTCTGCCTGTATTTGCCTGTCTGCCTGCCTGCCTGTCCCTGTCTGTCTGCCTGCCTGCCTGTCCCTGTCTGTCTGCCTGCCTGCCTGTCTGCCTGTCTGTGTCAGCCTGTCTCTGTCACTGTCTGCCTGCCTGCCTGTCCCTGTCTGTCTGCCTGCCTGTCCCTGTCTGTCTGCCTGCCTGCCTGTCTGCCTGTCTGTCTTTGTCAGCCTGTCTCTGTCACTGTCTGCCTGCCTGCCTGTCTCAGTCTGTCTGCCACTGTCTGACACCGCCTACCTGTCAATCTGTCTGGGTATGTGTATGTGGCTTAATCGGCTCCCTCTCACATTTACCGTCTCCCTCTATTCTCGACCTCATGTCTCACATCGTCCCTGGTTTTTTCTTCTCCGTCCTGACGTAATTTGCCATTCGCTGATCCACGCTTGTAATGCTAAACCCCGTATGAGATATTCCTAAGGAAATGCAGGCATAATTGGGGGATTACTGTGTGTTTAGCTCATTTCCCACTGGAACGCGTGTTTGTGAGGTTTTATTTGGACCCCTCCAGCTGGTTCGGTTGATGTCGTTGTTAATAAACAGTACTTTATTTGTCTTAGGGTTTCATAGCGGGTATGTGGGTAGTGCCACAGCCTCTCACCCTGGGCTACCTGGGATGGCCACCAGGCAAGATGGGAGGGGGGTTGTTTTGTTAAGAATACAGGATGGATATGAAAAATGAAATGACGGTGATCATTCCATCTATTTGTCCATTGTTTGAACAGTGCATGGTGACAGTGTGTCAGCATCCTCTCCCCGAAGCGAGGGGCAGGATGCCGTCTATCACAGGACATGCTCAAAGTTACACACTATGGCCTGGAGGTATAAGGCAAATATATAACCCTCAGCTATAAGATAAAAGATAATTTGTCTGTGATCTGTCCATTCTTGTGTCATCCGTGGCCACATGGTGCCGTATCGTCCTCACAGGAGACTTCGGCTGGTTCGATCCACAGATTTATGGTCAATTCATTCATTAGTGCATAATCTTCTCCTTACGTGGTCTCCTCTTACCTGTAGTGGGAATCCCGATATGCTCTGACTGCATGATCTGCTGTAATCTGCATTGCAGGCGACGTGAATGCCGTGACGGAGCTCATCCCCTATGAGAATAGCACTGACTTTGTCGGCGCAGGTCAGTATGTTCGTTAACTTAATGCCGGGGGAGAGAGGGATCAGTCAGCCGCCTCCCTGGCCAGATCGCTCGCTGGCTCCCAGCTGTGAGGGTCGCCGTGTTCCTCCAGTCAGTACTTATGGCCCTGTGATTCGTCAGGCAGAGCAATGGGAGGCGGACCCAAGCTGCTCTCTGCTGCGGGATAGTTTACAATTACGGTGGATTCCTGGATTTTTAAATATGGGAGCATGGATCAGTAGGGGATTGACTGCTTCATCATGAAAGTAATATTGTTATTTATGAATGTTTAACTTGGATCACTAGCTGGCGTATTAAAGGCCCATATTTTGTCTCTAAGTGAAAATGCAGGCCGCACGGTTAGTTAGACATAGCGAATTGTAATCATGATGGTGGTAATGGATTTCTGTGTGGGAACGTGTCTGCCGCAGAGGTGGACAGCTGCGAGAAGTGGCTGAACTGCAAGAGCGACTTCCTGCAGAAGTACCTGCAGCAGGTGCTGACGGAGCTGCCCAGCTGTCCCTGCTCTTACCCCTCGGAGGCGCTCTACAGCGCCGTCAGCATCTTCGACGCGCGGCTGCGGCGGGCACACCGCTGGCGTGACGCCAGCGGACCCCGGGAGCGGCTGGAGGTGTACAGGCCCACGGCGCGCGCCTGCCTGCGCTCCATGCTGTCCGCCGACAGCGGCACGCTGGCCGCGCAGCTCTGC
>JAODLC010000043.1:13506867-13521843 GCA_026781145.1 Hippopotamyrus pictus
CGAGGCCCACTGACAGTACGAGAGAAGATCCTGTTATTTCGTTTAAGGTCTCACCGTGACTCGTTCGTTTGGAGAGTTCGCGGTGAATTAAACGCTGTTTCGGGACCGACGGTATGAGGATGGATGATGATGTGGCAGGCCCCTGCCCCTTCTGCGCAGCGTTCCGATCGCGGGCACGCTTTCGGGAAGGCATAGAGCGTTACTGTTTTTCAGGGCCTTTAAAATGTTTATTTGGTTCTGAACTTGCCTGCATTTCAAATGGGATTAAGCTGCTAAGGGCCTTTTTTTGGTACAGAATGTGCCCCTGTCCCTCACCTCACGGTATTTACCGCTCAGAACAAGCGCCGAAAGAAACGCAGTTACATCTGCATTTATGCTCCCGTGCCGAGCGAAATGCGATTAACGCAATTAGGTCAGGTGGGTTTAAATATCAATACACTCTTAGGAAATGCGGTGCGGTGGTTACACGGTTTTTCTCAATTTTAGTGTGCAAGATTCTTTTTTTCTTTTGTGTGCCAGTACTAAACCAGAGCCGTATTTGTGTAGATTTAGGTTTTATTCATTCATGAATGAGGAGACGCAGTATAGAAATTGCTCTGCAGAAGCCACATCTGCTTCAGTCCCGGTGCTGGTTGAAGAGAGACGTTTTTGCAGGTTGTTATTGTAAGATGGAAATGCGCTCCTTCGCAGATAGTGGCTATCTTAGCCAGCGTTTATGTGGAATGTTCTCCCTCTGTATTTTTCAAATACGCGCTTTTAAATAGCCTCTCGGCTTCATCTGAAAAGGACTACCTATTTAAACAATTTAACTTTCCATTCGATTTAATAACGTGGAAAATGACTGTCTTAAGAAAGTCCTAAGTCAGCAGAACTGATTATCTGGTACGTGCCCATGTTGTGCATCTGTAAAATGCACTGTGTGGCTGTCAATGGTCGGCGAATGAAAAAGAGGCTCCTGCAGCCAAAATATGGTACGGATTTCCACATGTACGCAGACCGACGCGAGGTCTGGCCAGAGCACGGGAGTGTGCGGTCTCGATCCAGGGACCCGGCCGAGGCCCCAGAACAACCCTGGGATGGGATCCAAATGCGAGCGGGAGAGGTGCAGACCGCCCGTCCTCGGGAGAGAGGACATGTCTTTTTCCCCACTTCTGTTTTCTTTGGCCAGTCTTGAAAAGCAGTTCCTCCGCCCCCCCAGCTCTGGAGGCCCCCCCTTGATACCTCACTCAAGAGCCACCAGTGTCTCTGCCCTTGTGAGCCGCCTGAGGCCCAGTTTTTATTACAGGAAAAATACTGATAAATGTACCTGCTTGACAGCAGAGTCCACGCCAAACACTTTGTTTCTTTGCTGAATTGTATCCTTGAGCGTTTCATTGACGTGTCCAGAGTTTACATGGACCAGTGAAAGCACGATGTTTGGTGGAGCCCAGAAGTCCGACTCAAACATTTTTTTATACTCATTTGGGAACATTATTGGAGGAAAATACTTCCTAAGAAACGGAAGAAGTATTCTGAGGTTTCTTGGTTAGGAAGGTGTTGGGGATCAGTGGGAATCCGAGACGGCTGGTGTTTAAACATTCCTGGTGCTGTTTTGGCAAACACTTCTTAACCGTCTGTAAATGCAATTTGCAGGCTTTTTCATCTTTGTGGGGATGTTCTGTCAATCTCCTGTCCGGGCAGGGCTGTGTCTAAATGGTGCATTTAGTTTGGATTATTATAAACCGAAAAATCATGCCATAGAGCTCTCATCAGGAATAACATTTGAAATGTATGCGACAATGTATCACATTTTAAAATCACTTTTTATTTTTTCTAAGAAAGGCACTTTAACATATATGTGTGTGTATATATATATATATATATGTATGTGTGTGTGTGTGTGTAAATATAATCTGTTCCATCATATTGTAATGTGTTATGAAGATATGCTGTTTTCCTGGTGTCAGTATTGCTTCCGCATGATCATATTGTGCTTTTTTAAAACTTATATTAGATATTATCTTGTACAGTATTTATTGTTCTGTTTGATTTCTGAAGCTTTGAAATATTGAAATTATTCTATGATACTGAATGTGCACTATTAAAAGTGAATATCACATTTCAAAAGGGATTTCAGCTGCATCAAGGAAATTGATTTTCATTAGACTACATCACTTCCATGAAAAAACCTGTATTCCCTTTTGATTCTGCTTCTTTTTTTCTGCCAGCCTGCCAGGTAAAATGTTATGTTTTGGAATGAATATAAGGCTTTTGCCATAATTGTCTCTTGTTGTTATTCAGCTGAATTTGAGTCTCCTTTCCCAAGAAGTGAAGTTTGATTATTTTCACTGTTCTATAATAATCACATTTTGGGACATGATGTTCATGTGCTGCTTTCTGTACTAAAGCCATTTTCTTTATAACACAATGATCTGAAGTATGCATCATAAAATATTTATTTACAAAAAGTATTTTAAACAACTGCCACAGATGTAATAACTTTCAATAAAACGGGATAGAAGCTAATAAGATAATTGATTTAGGATTTCAAATGATCAAGGTTTCTGTCATGGTGTTATATTGTACCAGTTAACTCGGAATTGGTACTGATTAATCAAACCAAATTTAATTTAACTAATTAACCAATAACAATTACATCTTGGCCTGTTTTATCTTGAGAGAGAATGCTATGTGAAGTTGAGGTGGTCCAAGTAAAACACAGTTTTAGCCTGCCAGAGAGGCTTTCAGTCCTCTTTCTCTGCAGTTGACTGACTGGATCGCGCCCCATTTACCTGGATGAGGAGACGTAGCGAAGGGAAATGGGGCCAGAGACTCGGCAGTCCGCTTCTGTAGCCGTCCAACAAGACTTTTCAGGCCTGGGGGGGGGGGGGTAACCACCTTAGTGTATGGCTGCCTGGTTTCAATTAAAAAGCCTGAGCAGAAACAACTGCTTTTGGTTGTTCAGTGGCAGCGTGTGCTGATACAGACACGTCTCCCCGGGCAGAAGCCTTGCGTTTCCATGGCAATCGTTCCTGAGGGGTAATCCGTCAGGGCAGCCCTCGGAAGTCGGGGGGAGGTGTCGTTGCAAACAAAAACAAAATAAAACTGATCAAACGTGAGTATAGTGCTAACACATGCTAGCTGACATTTGTATAAACATATCGAGCTGACCTTTCTCATACAGAGGTTACATGCCTGCATACGGGAAATCTTTGGGGGGGGGGGGGGGTTTGACAAATGTGTTTAGTGTAAATCTCACAGCCAGCCCACAGGAGCTTACAGTTACATACTCGTCCAGCTATGTCTCCACCATCTGCCGATATAATGACCTAATTGCATGCACATTAAGGCTGCTCAGATGACTCCTGCATCAGCGGCTTGGGGTCAGGTGTGCCACCTCCCACGCGGCTGCTGAACGCCTAACATAGGAATTAAAAGGCCTTCTCAGGACAGGCTATGCTTTCCTGAGAGCCCGAGCGGAGCTCCTGCCTCGTGGCACAGCGTTCGCTGCCCCACCTTCTACTCTCATCTGTGTGTCGTGACTTAATTCACTGTTTTTGTCAGGAAGAGGCAATAGTATGATGCTGTTATTCCTGGTGCAGTATGTAGGACCATTCCTTATATCCTGCTGGGACCTGTGTTTGGGAGTTCATGTCCGACCTTCTTCTATAAAGAGCAGAAAAGTGATCTGTTTATAGGTTAATGTCAGACTATTCAGTTATTCACATTGACATTGGACAGCATTTGGAATTGAATATGGCAGCCTTACCTGAAACTAATCTTCTGTACATTATAGTTAAAGCAGTAAAGTTATGCATTCTAAATCTACAACTCACATCAAATTGGATAACATGCACTTACAGTCTGAAGACTAAAGTGCACCTGTTTGACAATGTTTTTGTTGTAATTATTTACAGTGTTACGTAACTTCAGGTCTGGAATTCAGGTTCATAGTCATATGTGTTTGTTTAATTTATTTTGTGTTTATTTCAGCCAAAGGCAGTTGGACTGTGCCACTTATATGTCCAAAAGCAAATAATATGGGGAAAAATTCACCTGTAAGCTTATGCTACAATGTCGTGTGTTTGCACTAGCACAGTGAACGTCAACGGAGGGTCTTGGATTGTCGATAATCAAGATGTGTCTTCTCCCCGGTATCCCGTGATGTTTCCCATAGGAGGGCTCGTATCCCAGGCCAGAAAGCCCGCCAGCCCTCCCCAGCTGGCCCCGACATTAATAATGCTGGGACAGAATGCAGGACTGGGAAACTGCTTCAGCGACTGACGCTTCTTGTGTGAGGAAAGAACAGATGTCATCCTGACGTAATGGTATTCTGAGCGAATCTTTTTCCGACAGATCTACAGGAAATGCTCTGGAAGCCTATTCTCTGCTTTTACGTGTTGTGACAGAGTGGCTTATAATTTCATAATGTAATGAGTTATTTTCAAATTCAATGGGCATCCCATCCAGAGTTTTCCTCCACTGTTGGCTCTGTCATGACCCTATTCTGAATAAGCTATTGGAAGATGGATGAATTCTCAATTTCAGTAAATAATACTATGTATGGGCAATTATAAGACCATCCAATAGCTTTATTATTAGTATTGTTTTATTATATGACACGTGATGAACTGCATGGTGGCTCATTGGGCACAGTGGTCTCATGCCTCTGGGGTTGAGGGTTTGAAACTGTAAGCATGTGTGGTTCTGTCTTCTTGGGTCTCCAGTTTGTACCCAAAGACATGTGGATTAGGGGAACTGGTGTCTATAAATTCCCTATGATGGGCAACTGTTTGTTTAAGGGAGTTGTGTATGTGTTATGTTGATGTGTGATAGAAACCTGCTATTTTCATGTTATGGGGGGCATTTTTTTCAGTCCCCACAAGGGGAACCTCAGTTTTTTTTAAATCTGTGACTACAATCAAAAAAATGGAAATTCCAGAAATCTTGTATTCTTTTTGGTCACTTACGGGTAATGTTAGGCCTGGGGGGGAAGGGTTGGGTTAGTGTTTTTCCCATAGGAATGAATTGTCCTGACAAAGCTGTGAATACAAAAGTGTGTGTGTGTGTGTGTGCGTGTGTGCGTGCAGAGCACAGGAAAAAATTGTTAAATTATCCTGGATTGGACCCTGATAAGGCCAGATAGAGGATGACAGCTGGCGGCTTCGGCTGAACCGAGTGTGGATGCCAGATGAGGGCTGGTACGGTTTGTTCAGCTGTGACAGCCGTCAGGCCCAGATGAGAGCAGGCCGGCTTCGACCTCGGCGAGTGCGGTCAGTGCGGGAGCCAGTAAATCTGACTGAGATTTGTGCAGATTCCAGAGGAGAATTAATGAGTTTGATCGTGGTTTGTGTGGGCTTGAGATGAGAATTAATACGCCTGACCGCGGTTTGTGTGGATTTCGGACAAGGATAAACAGGTTAGACTGGGATTTATGTGGATTTTGGATGAGAACAAATAGCTTTTGTGATTTGTGTGGATTTCAGATGACAACATTCAGGATTCACTCAGTTGTGTGGATTTCAGATTTAGAAGAGCAGGCTTGTCCATTATTTACATGTATACAGATTTCAAATGAGAGCTGATGGTATCTGCAATATTAACAAACCAGTATTAAGTAAAATCTTGCTTAAGCACTTACACCCCCTCACAGAGAGCCTTCCCGTAATTCTTTCTGCTTCTATATGTTGTTTTAGCCTCATTCCAGGACAATCCACATGAATTCACTGTTAAAGCTGCATTTATGCATGAAACATCCATCCATCCATCCTTCCATCCATCCTTCCATCCATCCTTCCATCCATTTTATGGACTACAGGAGGAAACCAGACATGACAATTTCAGAAAATGCAGGCTGAACAGATCAACTCTGAGTGGCTCTCCAACAAATGTAATCTGTGACACCCTCAAGGCTGTCTATGAAGCTGACAGTGCGCAGGCAGAAAAATGTGAAAGATGTTCCTTCATGTTAGATATTGGTGCCAGTTAATGAAAGTGAAAGCATATAGGAGTCCAAACATACCTAAATAACCCTCATGTGTAATGTTTACAACTGCATGCAGTCTGGAGCAGACAGAGGCTCCACAGATGAGGTTAATGCTGAGGGTGGCTGCGGGAAAAAGCTGGGGGGGTGTTGCACGGGTCTGGTGTGTGTACACTCACACTGCTTGCCAGAATGTAAATGCACACCCCCAGGATGACTGACGCTGGGCCACAGGAGCAGCACTGAGCAGACGACTCCCCAGGGAAGTCAGGAGAAACAGAGGCCTGTTTTAGGGATGTTTGAGTCGGTGTGAGCAATGTGAGTCTTCAGAAATAACCGGCACGGTATGAAGATCAAAGTGAGTGTCAGTGTGAGCAGTCAGTCTCAGGGGGGTGACTACCATGGTGTGAACATCAGTGTGATCAGTGTGAGTCTCAGGGGGTGACCAGCATGGTGGGAACATCAGTGTGATCAGTGTGAGTCTCAGGGGGTGACCAGCATAGTGTGAACATCAGTGTGACTAGTGTGAGTCTCAGGGGGGTGACCAGCATAGCGTGAACATCAGTGTGATCAGTGTGAGTCTCAGGGGGTGACCAGCATAGTGTGAACATCAGTCTGAGTCTCAGGGGGTGACCAGCATGATGTGAACATCAGTCTGAGTCTCAGGGGGTGACCAGCATGGTGTGAACATCAGTCTGAGTCTCAGGGGGTGACCAGCATGGTGTGAACATCAGTGTGATCAGTGTGAGTCTCAGGGGGTGACCAGCACAGAGTAAACATCAACGTGATCAGTATCTTTAAATGACAGTCAATGTGGCTGTGCATCTTTAAGGTAACTTCCGTCATGAAACAGATTAACAAAATACTGCTGGTACCATCTAATCATAACACTGCACATGCAGCATGGATCTTCATCGGACACTGAAGATCACCGTAGTAGTCTTCTTCAAAAATTGAAAATGTTTTAAATAAGCAGAACTAGTCACAGTTAGCTGTCCCGCAGAGGTGCAGCTTGAGCCCGCAGTGAGGTGCAGACAACACGACGGAACACTATCGATTCAGCCACGGCTCATGATGCCATGATTAATTCAGGAGCGGGCGCGGTCGAACAGGCACGGGAACGTGTCCAAGCACATGCCAACCGCATTGCGCCCATCGGAAAATAAAACACTACACCCCCAGATGGCGTATCTGCCACCCAGAGGGGGGGGAAGATCAGGAACTGAACAACAACAAGCAACAGACAAAGAGCTACAAGAACGGTGCCTCTTAACGTGAACAGCGAGGTCCTCTCTGCAGCCTGAGACACAGTCACAGCTCAGGAAGCAAATGGGGCCCATCTCCACAAATGATCTCCATATGTTCTGATGTACCTTAGATACCTTAGACCCATCTGATTGCTATTAGAGATCACTAAGAACCTCAGAATAAAGTATCAGACTCCTAAATATCAACCTCGTAGCTTGCTGTTGAGCAGTTCTTTGCTTAATCGATCTCCTCATCATCACCCTCTTCAGCTGTCGCCACGGCCACAGGGACCTGAGGATGCGATGGGACACGGACGCACAGGACTTGCCGGTAACTAGGCCCATCCGTCTTTCCATCTGCGCACAGAGCTGCCCTTGTCTGGCGGCCCTCTGCCTCGTGAAAGAGCAGCAATGTTCGCCGACAGCGTCGACCTGTGGCTCCAGGCCAGGGGCCAGCTCCCGCCGCTCGAGCTCCCTGTTTACCCATCCTGGCTGACAGGAATATGAGATTTCCTCTGTGTTTCCGCGAGAGACCAGCAGACAGCACACCTCTTACGCACCGTGCCCCCACCCCATCTTATTTACATTTATTTATTTATTCATTTGCAGGGATCTTGGGTCCGAAGTGGCGTACGGGCAGCCTGATAGTGAATCGCAAGGAGCCAGCTTAGGTACGAGTGCTATGAGGCGGAACTTCGAGAGTGTACCATGCGCTCAGGCAGGACAACAATCGCAACTAGCCACAGAATGTGACCATGACCATGCCTGGAATGGCGGGTTGCCGCAGGGGAAGTGGGCGTTTCTCTGGGTGGAAACCAGTTCCCAGGAATCCGTCTTTGATTACAAAATCAAAAATGGCAGGTTCTCCGCATTATAATTCAGAAGCATGTTGGGCTGGCCTGTTTCGAGGCAGACCTTGCACTGCAGTGTGAGGTAAGTGCTACCCAAAGGTTGTGGTGACTTTAATTCAGGAGCTTTTGCAACGTGAAACATGCTTGTGACCTGATCCCCCTGAGTTTCTCAGAGGGGTAGTAAAGGCGGCCCTCAAGCTTTGCCTAGGACCAGAATTCCGCCATCACACCAGTCTGCTCACCCACAGCAAGCGTAAGTCACCAGTTAGATAAATAAATCGCACATGTTTTCATTCTGCGTTCATTTATGGTGTTATTCCCGTTGACACTATATGAGTCGGGTCTAATCTTTTGCAGTCATAAATAAGTGTATAAACCGACTGGAAGAGTTTCAGTGGTTTGCCGCAGGGTGACATCAACTGTGCACCAGCAGTGACTATAACCCTGAATTTTTCATCACAAACTTTCACAGATTAAAACCATAGTGCGTCCATGCATCTTCCATAAGCGCTTCTCCAGGAAAGGGCCGTTCTAGCCCAGAGATCGTTCTAGATAGCGCAAGGCACACGATACGGGATGAATGATTCAAATCCCCAACCCTGAAAAAGCAAGGCGACAGTCCCAGTCTCTGTGCCACCAAACTACGACGTGCTGTAAATTCATCGAGTAAAAAGCATGCACAGGTAACTGGCCAGAGAGGTTTTTCCTTCCAGCTCCTGGTGCATCTGGGAGCTGCTGCAGATTTTTGAAGACTGATCCTCTGTAATTTACAGGCATCTGAAAGTTACTGGTTCTTCAAAGAGACTGTGTACAGTGTGACCGTGTACTATGACTCTTTTCACACATCCATCGTACCTTTCTTCGTAGTTATGAAGTTTAACCCATACCAAGCTGTGCATGGTAGAACAGCTAAACATCAAGGGTCCCTAACAGTGAAGATAGCACCCCCTTTCCCTGGTCCTGCTCATGGGCCACTGGGGCAGGTTCTGCTGTTGGTTCTCGTCCGTAATGAGAGCCCCCTCGACCGTGAGGTCTGCACCTCGGTTAGACGGTCCACATCTGGAGTGAGCTGAGCACTCTCACCAACATAATGAAACGCCAGTGATGTCATCCCCTCTCCCGCTGCCCCCCTTCCCCTCCCCCAACCCCCACACCACCAATTGTTCTCTTTTATCTGCAGAAAAAGCAGGGTTATTTAAATGGGTCAGTGTGAAGTGAGCGCGGCGGGTAAAAACAGGGAGCGTAACACGCCTGTGTGCGGCTTATGCGCGCCTTCATGTCCAATTAAAGGGCCAGCGCCTATTTTAGGGTCGCCAGTGGGCCGCACCTCTCCTGATTACTGAGTCCCGGAGAATGAAAAGAGATGCGAAAGATGATTAAAACAGGCCCATCACAAGGGTTCGTGTGCGTGGGAGGTCCATGCCATTTATGGAACAACCATAATTTACACATCTCTCCTTTGATCCTCAAGGCAGATTCTCTGCGATGTTCTCTGGACCTAATGTGTACTATGTCAATGTTGGGTTTCCATGCCGAACTAGCCAGAGGTTCACAGGAAGAAGTGGCTCACCTCTCACTGTGGGCTCCTTCGAACTGTTAGGCTAGCTTACCAGAAAAACAACAGCAGACGACCGACGTCCTCTGTGTTTCAGTCAAGCCATTCACAGATAGTTGCTTATTTATTTATTTGCCTGGTTTTCCTGTATCAGACAGAAAATTCTGTAGTTTATAGGAGCAATTCTAGCACAGGCCTTCTAAATAAAAATCAGGTCAGAAGACAGCAATACCCTTTAGACCAACAGGCTTCACATTAAAATCTCACAGGCAAATCTTTTGTAGCCTAACAAAAAGTAATTAACTTATCAAGAAATGCAGGTCTAGTTGTGTAGAAAATGCTTTTGTTGCTATACCAGTGAACATAAAAAGGAAGAGGGGAGTCCGTTGTAGTCATAGATTCACAGAATTCACAGAAAAATTGTGCTCTGACAAAATTGTCTCGGTATTTTCACTGCCCTTTGAAAAAGACAGTACAACATGACAATACCAAGGAGCGGTGTTTCCCAACTCAGTCCTTGGGGACCCCCAGACAGTCCATGTTTTTAGTGGGAGCTGTGAGGGAGCAAAAATGTTTAGAGTCTGGCACAGAACAGGAAAGGAGCAAAAATGTGGACCGTGGAAAGTATTGGGGGAAACCAGCCAGTTCTTGTCAGTTTACTAAGTCTGTGGTATTTATTATGCTCTCCTTTGCTGCTATATTATCTATTAACATGAAATACCTACTCAGGAACAATGTGCATATATATTCCTGCCCTCCGTAACTTGTACATGTATGGTATGACGCTAAAGTCCAATTGACTTGAGGTGTGTTAAAGCCAAAGTCATAACATAGCAGGATGGCTCCATCTACTGTTACACTGTGATATTGCACCACGGTGATGGTGGTCAAAGAAATAATGACCTGTGGTTGTTTCCAAGCGGTTAGAGGGAATGTGCAATAGAGAGAAGACATGACAGTAATGATTATGTTCTTACAGAAGGGATAGATGATAGAGTGGAGAACTGACCTCATACTGCCTGAGGGTTGGTGTTTAATCAAGATCACCACAGCGGTCATAGGACACGAAAGGGATTTCCACACACCCTAAGAGCGGATGTCTGGTGGTGAAGATACACCATCCAGGTGCAGCTGTTTTTTTGGGGAATTCGCATCACCATGGCTAGTGATGAACAGGCCTGTAATACAAGCCATCATCATCAGTTAATTATGGCCAGCTGGCTGTGATTGAACCAATTAGACTATAATGGATGAATAGGGTCAGTTGGGTATATTTGGCCAGTAAAGGTCAAAGTGACTGTCTCTATACAGTACTGCTCCTCACATGTGGAATTCTTTATTTTGAATTTCTCTTTCTGATGTTCAGTATTCTTTTCACCCCATATAATAGACTCGTTTTAGCGAATTGCTCCTTTTGGTGCTTGCCACCATGGTGTCATGGGCTTCCGTCCCTACCAAGCAGACCTCACACACAGGCAGTGCTGGAATGATGCACTAAGGAGGAGGACAAGAGTATGTAGCTGAAAGCAGTTGTCGAACAAGCAGATATCTGGACACCGAATACGGCACGATGGGCGTGTCATTTCAGGTTATGAAACACAACCCGCCAACAGAGGCACATTAGCATGGTCAAAGGCTTCAGCTCGGGTAGGCCGCTGCATTCAAACACTCCTGTTAGACATCGCTAACTGCAAAACAGTGGGAGGGTATGGAGGTATAGGGGACCAGGTCAGGTGACAAACCCATCACCCACTTGTTGGTAATCTGTCCATCCATCGATTCATCCATCTCCCAATTGCTTAAACACGTTAGTGTTATGGGGGGGTGGACCCTATCTTAGGCAGCACCGGGCACACAGTGGGGTTACACCCAGAACAGGATATCAGTCCCAGGGTTTTTTTTTATTTGAATTAAGAATCACCCCTGCTTTCCTTTTGTTCCTGTACCAGGAGGTTCTGCTCGCTGCCTGACCTGAGGGAGTTTCTTACAAATTAATTTGCCTCATCAGAGAACCTTTAGCTGTCCATTTTATCCAACACAGCTGGAGCCTAGTTCCTATTTACACATCAGGCCTGCACTGGCTGCTCATGTTCCAGTTACACATCAGGGTAGTCAAATCCAGTTGAGGGTAGTGATTCAACAGCACCGATGTGTTTTTAACATGCGGGTCACCCCTGCAGGTTGTGTGACTTGCTCAACAAGGTTCACATGCTACTGTACGTTTAGCCTTTTGCAATGGTAGCCATTGTTCTTAGAGAAGGTTGCATGAAAGAATTAACAGCCGCCCTATTAGCTAGTTATTAGGCTAAATGCCACAAACAGGAAACACTGCCAGAGGTGTTTGGCTGTAGATGAATCAAAAGAGAGGAACGCTATAGCCACTCATCTGCAGTCTGCCTACATACTTTTCAAGCTTTTTTCTTGTTTACTCAGATCCATGTCATAAAAGAAAAAATCAGGGTAGAACAATTTCCTCACGCAAGGTTGTTGTCATACCATACCATATTGCTGTATCGCTTTCTGTGAAATTACTCAAGAACGTTAGTCCAGCAAACAAACTTCATGTCTCTCATAGAAATCCATGAATGGATGGACCGTCTGTATTCAAAAATGTCAAGTATCCCTCAGATTAAAGAGGCTTAAACCTCTGCTAACAATCCAAGAATGTGTTTCATGACATACTCACTGGCTACCATTTGGGTTTTGTAGAAATGCAGTGGAGAAGCTTCTCAGTTGATGTTAAATGTTGCAACTCTCCAAAATATTTCTAAGGAGAAATCTAGTTTAATAGAAAGATATTTTGTGACAAATTCGAACAATTGCTCGTATTCGTAATATCCATCCATCCATCCATCCATCTATTTTCCGTAATTGCTTGTCCTATTCGGGGTTTTAGGGGTTCAGAGCCTATCTTGGAGGCTATGGGCACAAGGCAGGGAACAACCCAGGATGGGACCCTAACCCATCATAGGACACACTCACACACCATTCACTCACACCATATTTGTTAATCTGCTGTATGACAGTGTGTTATGGGCACCAGTGTACTGTGGTGTACCGGTGTCCCTTAAATTTTCAGCATTGGAGTAAGATTTCTTTTTCTTGTTGAAAAGGTTAAATGTAAGAAGCACGACCCTAACCCACCTATGTCCGCTGTACGTGAAAGATGCAGCCGCCTGAAGACAATTTGGTTTCACCTTTAATCGAATTACAGATTATCACACAGACATTGTATAGATGTGAGTTCAGCCATGGGGGATGAAAATCGGTTTTGCCCAACAAAAGTTTCCAATTGTAAGACAGCAATTTATTGCCCATTACATATTGGAATGCAATGGCCTGCTGTAAATCTGGCAGGTACCAGCAGGGGGAGCCACCTGAGAGTTATGCTAATCAAGGAGGGGGTGGGGGTGGGACAGTCTTCTCTAGCACAGCTTAACCAGAGGTGGACATTTCAGGTCCAAAAAGTAAAAATCCAAACCAGGATTTTGTTTCAACCAACCAGTTGAATATAAAGAGACACAGTCACAGAGTACTCAACTGGTTGGTTGAAACAAAATCCTGGTTTGGATTTTTACTTTCTGGACCTGAAATGTCCGTCTCTGAGCTTAACACCCATGCTGGGGACAAGGAACAGGTGAGATGCATGTGCTTGCTATCCATGTGAGTCTTGTTCCACCATGCAGGGCCTCATGGTCCTGCTACCTCCTGACTGATTCTACTGTCTGATTTTCCACTATCTCCCTTAATAAACTTCCCCCCTCAAGGAGCATTAGTCTGCATCCTCATCTCCAGAGTCTTCTTCATACATAGCTATCTGCTGAAGTATGAAAACCAGAAGATCTAGAAAGAAGGTTAAAGAGATAAATATTCAAATCATGTTCACATTTCTGACAGCATCTGACATAGCAGCTTAAAATTAGCCTGTACCTGCATTTTTTTTATTCAGGAGCTGTTCTGTGTTGACATTTTGATTTAAAGTTTCTTGTCACCTCTAAATTTTTGACATTCTAACTTTAAGAGCAATTGCAATAACTTCATTCACGCTTGAGGAGAAGGTCAGACAGTTTGAAAAATCACAAGGGAATATTAACAATATATTTTTTTTACCACCTTATAACATTGTATTGTTGGTGTTCTGCAGAAATCATTACAGTCACGGTCAAAATCTTTTCTCTGTCAGCTCTCCCTGAAGAACGAGTGTTCTTTGGTCTAACAAGGAACTTTCAATCCCACAGGTGCTGGGATGCTGATGGAAATCAGACCTTTTAGGCAGGATCTCCTCAAAACCAGTGTAAATGCCCCCCGTGATTAAATTTCACATCAAACCTTCATGATCACACCTTCTTATGCATGCACAAGTGGCTCTCCACATGACCAGCTAAGGGATGTTTGAGAATATTTCTTAACTGTTGCATCAGTCCCAGCCCTAGCTAACTTCATTCCATTAACCTTGTTTTTAAGAGATTGCAATAAAGAGATAAAGTCTCTTGCTATCTGTGGAAATGTATATCTCTGCAGGGGGAAATGCCCTTTGGAAAGACAAAAGTAGCTAAACAAGAGCTTCATTTCATGCATCATCCAAATCAGCAGTGAGGAAACGAAAACACCTAAACAAACATGAGTGTTTTCCCACACAAAGATGGGGCTGGGGGCCCTTCTCAAAAGCCTAGAGGAGTCAGCTCATAGTGTTCTCCGCTCAGCTGCAGTGCATTTGATTTAATTTCAGAGTTATAAGGCATTTTTCTTCTATGACAGTTCAGTTATGTGTTTACCATTATGTCACCACATGTTTGATGTCACACTCCTGTTTATTGCTCAGTGTTATTGTTCAGGTTGGATGCACACACACGGTGTGTAATTTATACAGTGGCTAAAGACATGCAGGGATCAGACAGGGTTCATGCAAGACACTGGCAAGGGCAACACAGCAAATATTAACAGTAACACAAGCAAGGGGCTATTTACATTTTCCCAGCATGCTCCTGGCACTACAGTATATTGACAATTGTCATGCATCTGGTGTGACACTCACGCTTTCAGTCTCTCATGCTCTTGCCAGAAATCTTACAGCAAATCTTTATTATTCCATAACAAGCTCCAAAATTAGCCAAGTCAAAAGTGTTGGGGTAGTTTGCAATAGTGGTGTGCCATACTGCAAAATTTGGTATCGCAAGTAAAAACAGGGCCAGTATTGCCAGTACCCATACTGATAGTGATACTTACTCATAAAAGCAGCTTATGTACTGGCATGCAGGGGAGAGCAGCTTGACCTAAAATGGAATCCGTAGTGGGTTTATGAACGAGTAAACAATACAACACGGAATGTCCCCCTACGACCAAAGTAGAAACTGCAGCTTC
>JAODLC010000043.1:13539572-13558785 GCA_026781145.1 Hippopotamyrus pictus
CTATTGGAGAATGATGATTGATATTCACAGGTCCTAAAGGAGACACTCAGATTGTACCCCACAGCTCCTGGAACATCGAGGTGGATTGCTGAAGACATGGTCGTAGAAGGAATTCACATTCCCGGAGGGGTTTCAGTTTTGGTTAAGTTTTTTAATTGTTGGTTATAGTTTAAGAAAAACCATTTTATTCTCTATGTACTCAGTTGTTGGTTTCTGTATGTATGTTAAGTGATTTTTTTTTTTTACATTCCATTACCGCTAAGTTATGTTCAGCTTCTCTTGTCCTTTATTCTCTTGAAAATATCTAGGTAAGCTCTTATGTGGCAGGGAGGACAGAAGCTTTCTTCCCGGATCCACTGAAGTTTGATCCTGAAAGATTTCACCCTGACGCCCCAAAGTAGGTCTATGTGTCTGATTTAGCATGGCGGCGGGATAAAAACTTCCAGAACTGACTCAGCACACCCATATCGGCTCACTGACGGTGTGTGTGTCTCTGTCGTCTCACTTCAGGCCCTACTACACCTACTTTCCCTTTGTCCTGGGACCTCGCTCCTGCCTGGGGAAAACCTTCTCACAGGTGAGACTAAAGATATATTGTGTTCAGATAATTTACTCATGGTTAGCATGGTATTAACCAGCACATGCTTTATTTACTCTGAGCTAGCCTGCTTATATAGTCCCATTTAGGACGAAATCATCTTCACGCATCATTTACTTTGGGCTAGCGTGTTGGTATTCATTGGAGCTGATGTGGTTTATTTGGTACTGCATATGTCTGGCCTCATTGTTTTGTCTTTAAAATAGAATGTAGGAATTTTGACAACAAGAAAGTTATAAAGTAGTTTTGGCGTTATAACAGCAGTAATAAAATGTGGCCTATAGACATTACTGGAACATGAGACTGAGAGCTGGATATATACAGCCAAAGAAAAGATACTGAGTGTTTATTATTATTATTATTATTATTATTATTATTATTATTATTGTTGTTGTTGTTGTTGTTATAATTATTATTCACTTTGATTTTAATGATTTTACTATAATGCCTTAACCACTACATGCCCTGGTGCCCCATAGTAATTTATTACCCATGTTCTTTCTGTGCAGATGGAGGCAAAGGTTGTACTGGCCAAACTGGTGCAGAGATTTCATTTCTACCTGGTTCCCGGCCAGTCCTTTGAGATCATGGATATGGGAACTCTGAGACCCCTCAGTAGAGTTCTCTGCAATATAAAATCACGAAGTCAGGCTTCTTAAACCTGGGCCACCCAGTGCAACAGATCATCACTTTACAGTCAGGATCTTAATTGCTAGAGGCAGCCTGTATTCTTCATAGGAGCATGTAAGGTTTTACCTTAAAAAATCAACCACTTGATATACTCGTACTACTAAATATCGACTAATAATTACATTTAGGTCTAAATTTCCTGCATGGCTGGTACTCTGGATTATTGGTTAGAATTGTTGCTGCTGGCCTTCGCAGTCTGTGTGCATACTTCACATTTTTCCTTCTAACATGTGCGTGCCCTGTGGTGGACTGGCATGACATCCAGAGTGTTCCCCTGCCTTGTTCCCTGGGTTGTCTGGAACAGGCTTCAGGCCTCCTCTCCTGTAACCCTGAGAAATGGTTGGAAGAATTCCGGACATTTTGTTGTTTTAATGAGTGATGTAATTGAATATGCAATGGGGTTCATATGCTGTGGTATATAAAACAATGAAATAAATCAAATCATTAATGAACTATTTTAAATCTTATATAGCAGCAAAATAATTAGTTGTGATTTATACCTTCTCTAAGAAGTTTGTTTTTATTCATTCTGAAGTTTACCTCCACTGTTCTTGCGTGAGCTCTGCCTGTGTTACTCAAAGCCTGGCGTATAAATTTATTGAAGGCGTGTTTATGAGAAATTGAAAAAAAATGATGTGAAAGGCATTTGTTCTTTGTTGGGATGATATTGAGCAAATGCAAATGTTTTGACGGCGCTGCTTTGTATGTGTTGGCACAACACCCGGAAACGTGTAAGAGAAGCTGATTATGCTGCTGCTGCTTATTTTATATTTACATTTAGGTTGCCATGCTTGTTCATGAAATTCATGTTCTGTTCTTGATAAAATTTTAAACAGGAGTGAATTGTCAGTATAGCAGTAGAAACTGTTTGTTTAACTGATAAACCTTGTTGTACGGTATTATTTCTTCAGCTTTGTTTAATTGCAGATTCAAGTTAGTCAAGCGACTTCTTGATTTTTTACGTTATCCTTTTGCAGCAAAGAGTAATACCTGATTTTGTATTGAAATAAATGTTTTGGCGCATTGACGTTTCTCTTTGTATGTGGTTGGTATGGGGCAGGAATGGTAAATCGAATATTATTCGAATAATGACTCGCGAAATTTGACTAAACTAATTCTGGCCGAAATGTCTATCACTGGTATAAACCACGGAAGAATGACAATGTGCAATTTTGATGTTATAGCGGCCCCTTGTGTAAAATTTAAAATATTTGTATACGTTAAAAAGTTCTATTACGCTTACCCTCACCATGTTACGTGACTTTGAGACTAAAGTCCTCTAATAATGATCTTGTCTTTGTTCCTTCGATGATTGGTAATCATATTTTACAGTGAAATAAATGAGTATATGGAATAAATGGCTTTCAGTCTTTGTTGACAGTTGCACAACTAATGTCATTCACCAGCAGTTCATTTCAGCGAACAGATTCTTGGAGCGGCTATGTAACGTTCAATAAGATTTAAGTCGACAAATGCAAAGATAAAAAAGGTAAGTGTAAAACGCGTGAGGCCCCAGCGAGGATCGAACTCGCGACCCCTGGTTTACAAGACCAGTGCTCTAACCACTGAGCTATGAAGCCGACAGCAAAGGTTTGAAAATGTCTTTATTTCTAGAAATAATCAGAGTAACGATCTATTTTTTAAATTTTCTATAAAATTTGTAATTCGTAATGCATTCATTTTGAAAATAAAGGAAAAAATTGATGTTCAGCGCAAACTATAATGCCGAAAGGCGACCAAACAAGGTCCAAATAAATGACGCCAATCAGCTGACGTCATCCGTGCACGACAGATTTTTATTCTTAAACACAGAATTTATTTGATTTCAGCAGCCGTGCGATTTCACTGACTTTCCACACAATAATGATAAACCAGACCCTCATAACTTTATTTAAATTACGTAGTTATTTGTTTCTTTACACCCATTTGATTTTGGCTGTCTAATAACTACATCAAAGCTACAATTTTAATAATTAGGGCGTCTTTTAAACGACTGTTATAATATAAGTTTGTATTACACAGTTCTGTGCAATAAACTGAAAAATAAGTTATGGTAAGAATCAAAGTTATCTTCACATCCACTTCAAAAATATTGAAACATTACTTGATACGCTAGTATAAGTATGCTCAGGGTACTGAGGTAGCCTGAGCAAGGTACCGCCCCCAAGCACTGCTCCCCGGGCGCTGAATTAGCCGCCCCCTGCTATGTCACGAAAAGTCACATATGGGTTAAATGCAGAGGACACATTTCGTTGTCTCGCACTGTGTGCTGTGCTGTGCTAACAATGACCACTGATCACCAAATTCTGAAAATAAAATTACCAACTAATACACAAGATGTTGTTCATCCATGCTTCATTTTGTGGTTCATAGTGAACCTTGCACCTGGGTAGCATCCCTTTAACTTGCAAGCTCCGCACTCTCGCATATGACACCCGCGTCTTTGTGATGTCCGCAGTCGTGCTTTCCCACACCGGCATGCTGGCAATCCCGGAGACTCTTCTCCATCCCTGTGCAGCGGACATTGCCTAGGAGGATGCGCAGGTGTCTCCCCTCCCCAAATTCAGCCTGCTTGGAGGACTTCAGGGCACGCCCCAAGCCTAGCTGACGGCAGACCACCTCAGCAGCTTGGAAGTCCCACGCGTCATCACACACTGTGCCCCATTCCCCGTCGAGGAAGACCTCCACCCGTCCACGGTCTTTTTTTCCTCCTGCTAGTCGCACAGCTCCGTCCCTAGGTCTACCTTGGTCATCTTCGCCAGCCACGAGTGCCTTGGTAGTAATGGGGGCCGTGGTCCTCCTCACCCAGCTAGCTTCCCGTGCTCTGAGCATGTCTAATAGTTCCTGCACCCAGTCTTTTGTTGAGTCTCGTGTCAGGGATTCTGCCTTACTGTGTTTTTGGTGCTTGGCTGATAATTCAAGCCCTGTCAATGCTGTGAAAGAGACATCAGCAGAACCGACTCAACTCAAGTCGATCCTATACAATTCCACTGTAGCTCTAGAACCTGAAACACTGGTACATGTCTCAGGTCTGAAAATTCACTTACTCTCTTTTGGCTTTAGTGGGATCAGCTTGCTGTTAGTTTTCACTGGCAGTGGCTCGTAGTGACACTGCCTCGGAGGGGCACGCCTGTCAAAACCAAAAAGGACATAAGCAACAACGGCAACGTCACGATGTCGGAGTCATTCTTAACAATCTTGGCGACATAACATTTTAGGCCAAATAACTGAGCTCTATGTCCAGTGTGTCCTTCAGGAAAAAAAAATAAAAACTGTTTGTTCTGCAATGTGTGAATGATATCTTTCGCTTTTCTACAGTGGTGTCTGTAAAACAAATAAACATCCCAGCTGCTATTCTCCCTGGGTTATGTCTCCCTCCATTAGACTTTATCAGGACACCAAAAGCCAAGAGACTAAATAAAAAATGCATTACTGTGCATCTACTACACTGACTTCTGTCTTGAGCTCGCTATTAAATGGTCGTGGCAGACTTTTGCTGTATCTAAAACAGGAACGGTTGAAGGCAAGGTTGGGCACATTTGCACAGCTGGGGTCTTGACTGGTGAATACATGAGGAATGTCTTTTAAATAACAACAGCAGGTACAATCTGAAATTCAAAATCAAAGAACTCATTTAAATATATTAAAAATGAACACTACATAGAGTGAAAATGATTAAATATATCATTACTTTAAAACCTATACGTAAACCTCTGTTTTGTTTTAGAGGCAATTTATTTTTATAAAAAATCTGTGCATCTGTGAAAATATTTATTATTTACTGTCTGGTTTTAATGCTCACACCCCAAAGTGAATTATTGTCTGTTTGCTGGTAGAGATCCAAAATGATTTGACCGTCACGGTCATCTCTCTAATTAGGCCTGAATTATTCACACTAATTTTCTGTTTTCATATAAAGTGTCCTGAACACGACAGTGTTTATATTAATAGACCCCTCTTGGAGACACATTAGTGAAAAATTACATTTCTTCACGAGCTATTCCAGACTCACACTGCTTTTTTATTATAATCCTTTTTGAAAAATTAACTTTCTTCATCGGAGATGTAGTGAAGTGGATCCTGTTTACGTGATTTTGACAGAGTGTCACAAAGTGGGAAGTTGCTAAAGTGAGGTAACCCTCTGTAATTCTGTCCTTGTAACAATCTAGCCATCAACTGCCATTTAGGGCAAACAGCTGTAGAAAAACCCAATTTAATTATTTTAAAGCCATAAGAAACAGATAGACTTAGACAATTCTAATTTATATACACATAGAATAAGTAAAACGCAAGTATTTACATCAGAGTCACAGTGTCTCCTTACCTTGATGGATCAACAATTTTGTACACAACACCAGAATAAGACGTTGCGCTTGGAACTCCAGTTGACATGAAATATAGCTCTCCTAGAAAGATACATTAACCAGAAGTTAGACCTGGTATAGAAGAGAAATTTGTGGTCGCTGTAAAAATCTTTGTCATGGGAGTTGGTGAGTTCTACTTTGTTGGAGTTCTGTTCTTTTAACTTTGTCATCTGTTTTATTTATAAAATGCAAATAACCTAACTTGCAAATGAGGAACAGGGATGTGTTCACACGCTCTGCCTCTGGCTTCTTAAAAGTTGTTTATTGCTATAAAATAGAGCTTAGATACTTCCCAAAGTTTTGTCATCATTGGCTGACGATATGAAAGTGCTGTGGGCATCTCCATCGGACTCTGGTGGACGGACTTAAACAGGGACACTCAGTAACCAAGACTACCATGAATAATGGAGGAAATATTGCAGCACTCATATTATTAATGTTACAAAATCAATTAGTAATCACTAATGTGGTGGACTGAATGAAATGGTTAAAGAAACAGTATGTTCTTTGTCCTAGGTGTCGGCTGTTCTGTCCTACCAGCTTCATCTTCGCCAAAGGAAATGATGTACGGATGGTAGTTGTTAATTAGGCCCGGAAAGAGGCAGCGCGGCCCCGGTCCTGTGCAGATCTCACGGTAGTCCCACTGCCCAGTGTACTGGTTCTCCTGCAGTGACATCAGGCGTCTACAAAAAGTGGGGAGAGAAAAGTCAGAGATGGACGGGAGGAGGTTTCGAAAGCCACAGTGAGTGGGATCATGTGCTTTACCCCTCTAAGTTGGTTAGAAGAGGCGACTGACGGCACACGGCCATTTCACCCGCTGTGGCGTTTAAACATTCATGTGTCCCACCAGTACAGAGGACGAGGTTCGATCTGCCTCTTTTAATCATTTCTGTGATTATTTCCATGCCAGTTCTGTTTCCAGTGTGGATATTCATATATAGAAAT
This sequence comes from Hippopotamyrus pictus, assembly GCA_026781145.1. Taxonomy (NCBI): domain Eukaryota; kingdom Metazoa; phylum Chordata; class Actinopteri; order Osteoglossiformes; family Mormyridae; genus Hippopotamyrus; species Hippopotamyrus pictus. The sequence goes on from JAODLC010000043.1 coordinate 13,546,170, forward strand.
CTTTGAAATGACTCTTGTTACCAAAATGTACTACTCAAATAATATTCAATTCAACTCCATTTGCTGGGGAAAAAGCTTATCTAGTAAAAATGACACTATATTTTATTAATAACTGAACTGTAGCTCAGAGTGTAGGTTTGGAGGTTTGAATCTTGCATGTTTCTCATGTGCTGTGTGTGCTTCCAGAGGGTACTCTCTTCTGCAGTGAAACAGTGTGTCAGTATTTCCCGCTGGGGGTGGAGAGTGTGTGTCCATAATGGCATCCTAGCCAGTGTGTTCCCCACCCTGTTCTTCCTGGAATTGGTCCCCTTAATTACCGTAATCAAAACTGCTCCATTTCTCCATAGCTACACTAAAAAGATTTTTAAAAATATTTTCCAGCCTTACCCACTCATGAAGTCTCCGAAAATGTACATCCCGTTTAAATTTGGATTTTCACAGCCACGGTACACGTAACCACCAGTGACTGACTTTCCCACTTTGTGTGGATAGGCGTATATTGGGAGAACATCATCTAAAGAAAGGGGAAACAAAACTCAGAAACTTAAGAATGCCCGAATAGCTCAGGGGCTATAGTATTTATAGATAACATACAGTATTTGCCCCCAAATAACACAATAAGGCAGTTTTGTTGCACCTGTCACTCTTATCTCCAGTAAACTCACTCAAAGAGCTGTTAGCACACAGCTTTTTGTCGTAGCAGGAGAATCCTTCTCTGGCCCTCCACCCATAATTCCTCCCCTTCTCGATGATGTCGACCTCTTCATATTTGTTCTGTCCCACATCGCCACAGATAATCCTCCCTTTGCCCTCCTTAGTGAGGGGGTCTCCCCGGTCCACCGAGCACCTCCACATGTTCCTCACCCCGTAAGCGTACACTTCTGGGCGAGCCCCCGGCTCCCGCACAAAGGGGTTGTCCGGCGGAATCCGGTACAAGGGGCCCTTGTCATTATAATTCACATCAATACGGAGAACCTTCCCCAGCAGAGCAGATCTATTGAATGGATCGTGGATCAATTTCAATTTAAACCTTGCAGTGGTAGGAAAACATCCACTGAATGTCTTCGGCAGGAAAGACATAAGAGTCATTAAAAACGACAACAGTTGACTAATTAAAGGCATAATAGTCAAGAATTTAATCAATGAAATGCTATAAACACAACTGGCTGCGACTAAACAGTTCGTACCACAAATAATTATCTTGCCGTTTGCACTTACTTGTTCTGAGCATTTCCGTGTTCCCCAAATGGATCTCCTGCCATGCCTCCATCACCTGTGAAGATGTACAGGTTCCCATCATCTGCAAACAAGAGCTGACCTCCATTATGGTTGGATGCCGGTTCCTCGATTTCTAAAATGATCCTGGAAAAAAATGAGATAATAAATAAAAAAAAAACTGTAAAGCTTCAGAAAAAAAACACATAGTTCTGCAGGAAATGTTCTCAACACAAATTATGCCTAATTTTGCGATAGTTTATTTATAACACTGGCTTTTATATGGGTTCACCCCAAAAAGATATTAATATACAGACAGAATAGTGGAACAACTTGCAAACAGCAGCCAAAACCATATGAAATCGTAATTACAGCCTTTCCAATAGTCACTCACACACACCTTTCAGAACTGTGGTCGACCACGTTCATGTCAGAGGCTGAAATGCGGAACTCGCTGATCCTGATCCGCTCATCCAGGCCCACCTCCACTGAATAATAAACGTACAGCTTTCCGTTGTATTTGAACTGGGGGTGAAACACCAGGCCCAAGAAGCCCCGCTCATCTCCCTCCCACGGGGACGTCAGCACCACCTGGCTGATGTTCAGGAAGGGCTTTTCCAGTCGGGAGCGGTCAGACAGGTAGGCCCACACCACACCCACCTGCTCAGCCACAAAGAATCGATGGGTGCCGTCGTTGGCGTGCACCATCGCCAGTGGGTTCCGCAGACCATTGGCCACCTCCTCCAGGCAGACCTGCAGGCAGCCTCCAGTGCCCGTGGAGGGTCGGCCAAGGTCCCGTGTCATCCCGTCGTTGACGGCAATGTCGGGGAAGCAGTAGTCGGGGTCCGGAATGGCCAGGAGCTCACAGAAGTGAACCTGATCCCATTCTGCCGCCGCCAAGCGCGAGTCACTGGATAGGAAAGGGATGGTTGCCCCGCATCTCGTCCAGAAATTGGCACAGTAGTCCCTGCATAGCCCTGGCAGGGTCCTCACTGGAGTGCTGGGGTCCTCAGCATCGTAGAGGTGAGCGGCATAGGGGGAGCATTCCTATAAGGGACGGGCAGAATATGAGACCTTCGTTTTATCAACCAACAAGGAAGCAAACCATCTAATAAAAGAGAAACAGGATTGTGGTTGACTGAAAAGCTGTGACGATTACTGAAAAAATATAGTACTGGAACTGGGCCTAGTTAGCATGATATTCCATAACACTGTATGTTGTTTTGCAGTGTATTGGCATGTGTGTCATGTCGCACAAAGGGGACAGGTCATCCTGGTTATCAGCTCCACCGATGTTGTTTGTGTAAAATCTGTGACCACTGGCGGGGCAGCAAGTACGCAAAATATTTGCTACTAGGTTTTTGCATAACCTCTTAAGGAAATAAGGTAGACTGAAGCATGTACTGTCACAGAAAAAGTATATATGTATATGTAAAGTTTTAATTCCTATTATCTACCATGTAAAGTAATTTCGACTATAAAATACTTTGCGCTTATTGAAATTGTCAGTAAATATAATAATTTTGTGTCGAGATTCAATTCTGTAATATTTATGCCAAGGATATGCAAAACCGAAATTTCTGAGACCCTAGAGTTTTTTTACCTGGCAGATAAGTTCTTGCACGTAGGAGGCACAGGTCGCGTATCCATAATTATCGAAATTGTCCATAATGCGATCAAATTTCGTCATCAGCTCCTGGTCCTTCGCAGTGTCGCAGCAGCCGAAGTCTTTGTACATAAGGCAGAACGTCAGTTCTTCCTGCGGCCGGAACGGCGGCTTAAAATCCAAGCACTGCGGATGAGAGTCCACACTTGTCACCCATAACTGGCACAAAAATATTAAAATAAGTGACAAATGACGGACAGTGCCCAGATTGTTATAGCAACACAACATTGTGAAGTGGTTCCGCAGAATATCCCGAGCTGGCAAACAAGGCAGAAAAGCAGGTTTGCTCGGCGTGTTTTCTGATCGATGCACTTTGACCAATTTTTTCCCCTTTCCTTCTTTCTGTCAACTATTTCTGATACAGGCTACCATACTCGAGTTCAGCTCAAACCGGATGTTGTGCTGCGGTGACAAAATACATATTTTCATTTTTAATATGCCGAATTACTTTTCCGGGCCATAAATTGCGTAATAAAATTGGCTCTTTTCGGTGCATATGAAAAGCTGGTGACCCGAAAGATGTTGTTCGCCTCTAAGACATAATATTCCCACATGGATAAAAACACACAAATTATTACTGTTTCAAAGCAAATCTAAAAATAGAAAACGCAGAAGACACATAAGAGCAAAAATAAACGTAATCAATTTTCCAAAACGAATTGTATCGAGTGATTCCAAAGAAAATGATCCATGTATTCACAATGCAGTTATGCTGTGTGAAGAGTAAAAATGCACATTACATTTTTAATAGTTTTTTTAATTATTATATAATCGTCAAAAGGTAAAAACAGCAAATATTTTCCAGGAGTTAACATTATGATTAAGTCTGAATAACAACGTGCACAATGAATTATCCTTTAGAAGGATGTCGATTTGCCTCCCATAGTCCTTCAGTTTATGAAATATGTTTGACGTTATCTTCCATCTCAATTTGAGTTTGCGGTTACTTTCTAACCGCTGCGAAAAGAAAACTAAGCGCTGCGACGTCGATTTTGTCCACAAGGCGGCAATATGCGCACAGAAATCTGCGCTTCATCCGCAAGCAATTGTTTATAAATCACTTGTTGAACTTCCTCACAAATTTTAAATTCCAGTAATTATATAGGTATGTGTCCTTATATAGATATGCATTTTAGCTAGGTATATAACCGCATTCTGGCCTCTATTCCTTGAATTACAAGCTTACTATGGCGTGAATGGTGACAACATTCCGCGCATTGTGTGAATTGAGGTCACAGACAGGCTGGAACTGGGCAATAACATGCAACCTTGCCTTGAGCATGGCAAGTTAAATGTGGCAATATGTGAATGTGCACAAATATGCACTTGTCATAGAATATGCTAGACATAAACGTGGTCAATCGCATTAAATAGTAGGCTATGTCAGAGCCAAAAATATAAAGCGAATAGTATGATATTTGATGAAAAATTGTATGTTGCAATAATACAATTATTAACATTAAATTCGTTAATGTCAATATTATTAACAATTATCAATACCTAATCTGGTGTCATTTTATATTTAAAGGGATAGGCTTATATTATTTTATATCGCTTATATGAGTACACACCAGATCGAATGATGATAGATAGATAGATAGATAGATAGATAGATAGATAGATAGATAGATAGATAGATAGATAGATAGATAGATATTGTTTCAAATGTCCAGTTTTAAAAGAGCCGCCGAGAGGTGGAACGTGAATGAGTGTGGCTGGCCCTTTAAGAGGCTGCGCCGGGCGTCGGGAGCGCTGCCGCTCCGCACCTTCCATGCTACCTGCTCTCTATTGGCCACCCGGACCGCGACGCTCCGCCGTAGTTTCAAACGAGGGGGCGAATGGGGCAGAGCGAATTACAAATCTGACTAGGGACTCGACCCTTCTGCAGCACGTAAGCGCCTTTGCTCCTCAGTTATTTTAATTACCTTTTTAACGTACGATTTCCCTTTTCAGAGTAGGCTAATACTTTTGATCCGTGTTGGAAGTTTAAAATACGACAATCCCATACAGACGGTTCAGAATGGATTTTGAAGTATATTATATTTTAGATTTATAGCAAAAAAGAAAAAAAAACATGCTGATATTCTTGCATGGTATGTAGCTGCATCGCCACGGAATACTAACCACGACTATTTTTCATCGATCATTCTCTGCGTGTCTTGGGACTGCGATGAAGACGGCTCATGCCTTTCAATAATCTAACAGAGAATCTCGCAAATAGAAGAAGGTTATTAAATCGTTACTTTCCAGTATTTACCTTATTAGACAAATAAAGACTATTGGAGCAGCTTAACGCTTGCCGATCGTTTTGGATGAGCCACGGGAGCGCAGACCTTTTGCATTTTCATATTTATTTATTTCGTGTATTGCTTTACATTCCGATACTTTGTCATTTAGTTACACTCGGCACCTTGACTTTCTGACTGTCTGTACCATGCCTTCAGTTTTGGTTACAGTGTCACCCTCAAGATTTGGCTAGCGCATTTCCTCTAGATTCATATCCATTCATACCGTAAAACAGCGCGACATCCGAAGAGATGGCCAAACACCAGTCGGACGGACCGATGGATGATTTAAGTAAGGTCTCCGACGAGGAGTTGCTGAAATGCAGCAAGGAGGAATTGATCAAACGCTTGAGGAAGGTGGATAGCGACAAGATGAACTTAATGCTGGAACACGGCAACATGATGAAAGACATCAACCGGCGGCTGCAGGTACATCTCCACGAAATCCGCGGCCTGACCGAGGCCAACCAGAAGCTCCAAGATGACAACCACGAGCTGAGGGAGCTCTGCTGCTTCTTAGACGATGACAGGCAGAAGGGCAAGAAACTGTCCCGGGAGTGGCAGAGGTTCGGCAGGTACACCGCCAGCGCCATGTGGAAGGAGGTGGGCTTGTACCAGCAGAAGCTGAAGGACCTGGAGGCCAGCCAGGAGATGCTGATGCGGGAGAACGTCGAGCTGAAAGAAGTGATCATCATGCTGGATGAGGACAGGAACGGGGCTGGCTCCAGGAGCTCTATAGACAGCCAGTCCAGCCTGACTAATCTGAACGGCGGCTCCGGTACGGTTCGGGACGTAGGGGACGGAAGCAGCACGTCCAGCACCGGCAGCGCCGGCAGCCCCGATCACCATCACAACCACGTGCATAAGCCAGGGGAAGCCAAGATGGGAGCCATCAGGAGGTCCATGGACGATCTGCTGGCGCCGCACCACCACCGGAGCATCCCGAGCGGGCTGAACGGTACGCAGATGCGGCTCCGGGTCACGCCTCGGTTCGGAAACTCCTGGCTTGGGGGGATGTAGTCATAAAATATGTTTGTATTTCTCATTAGTGTTTTATCGGATTAGAATGTTTCTGTAATTTAATGAGCGCAATTGAATTAATTGTAAAAACCATACAAGCTTGAAAACATTGAATTGGGTGTGGTTATAAGCATGCCAGGAAATTAACAATACCAAGTAAAATAAAAAGCCATTGGCTTCCATATATCAAATATCCTATGCGGTTATAGCGTTTCCTAATTATAATGGTGTCCTTACTGAATGCATCATCATTACCTAATTAGCAGGGCATTATTAATAGGTTTTGAGTCTTGAGGTTTGGTGAATTTAAAAGCAATCGCATAAGCATGGCCGTGTAGCAAAATACATAAACTGCCGGGGAAATTACTGTTAATCAGCCTTATTGTGTGCTGGAGATTACATTATCTGCCGTTTGGACATGTGTTTCCCTATAGATCTTAGCGAGTTTCCAGATCTGGCCAAGCACTGTTAGTGATTTTTCCCCCCCAAGAAAAATAAACCCCTCAGTTCAGTATATTGGGGCAGCTGGCTCTGCCGTCAGTCAAAAATCAAGCCGTAATACACAACATCGCTGGTGGTCAGAAAGCACAAAGATAAAAACGTTCCTGTTTGTTGCTGATGGAGAGCAGAGGTAACCAAACTGTGGATGCATTTCCTTCTGTGACTCTCAATTTCTGTGAGCAAATTCTTAACCTGTGAGGTACTTTCTGCTGTCCCACACCCAGATATCAAGCTGCCATTGTGTATTTTATGAGTAGGGACAGTCAGTTACAGCACAGACCTTGACCCCTGGTTAAGAATACTTACTGGCAGTGCTTTTACTCATTACCTCATTAGGGTGATGATAAGTCCAGGTGGTCTGAATTCCAGCATGAGCCACAGAACTGAGTAACGGTGAATGTGACCAGGCGTAAATCCCAGGGCGACTACGTGTGGACGGCCCAGCGTCCCATCAAAGCGCATCTGAAAATCTTGTGAAGTGATGCTCAAAGATGGACTTGTGCAAAGGGAGCATTTCACAAACCGGATTGTGTCGCCGCTGTGTTATCTTTGGCCACAAAATACTTCTTGTGATTCTGACGGAATTTCCTGGACTAATACGAAAAAATTGTCAGACGAATTCCAGGAATATTTTTGCTCGCTCTGGTCTAAGTAGGATTTACCACACCTGTGTTGCGCCTCACAAATGACTGATGAAGACCTGAGTCTGGTAAAACTGGCGTGGCGGCAATGGGACGGTGAAGGAATGTTGTCAGCATTGTTGACTGGGTAGCACTATGAAGTCAAAGAACAACAGCGGCACAGACAATATAAAGAACGTGTGAAGAGTTGTGTGACGGGGGCATGTGAAAGTGGCGGGTGGCGTGGGGTGAGAATCAGGGACTGTGTGATCCGCTCAACGGTCCTACTGAATGGCAGCTGCCTTGTGGGTCATAGCTCTGATGCTATAGGAAGGGTTCTAGGATGGGTTCTAGGATGGCTAGACAGGACCACAGCTCGGCGGAGAGGCCGGGCTCAGCTCCAGTGTTTGCGCGGCGCGTGTGGGAGGAACGTATGGCAGGGTGTCATCTCTGAGGACGGAATAGGAGCCTGTGTTGTAGCATTCCGGAAATACTGATCTTTAAGGTCGATGTAACCTTGAATAGTTTGTAAGTGTGTGGCTTTGTTAGAATGGCTGAAGCCTTCAGCAGAAAGGGGTGCGATAATTCCCACGGGAACGTTTAAACGTGAGCGGTGCAATTAGTAAGCGGCGATTTTTTAAAAATATATCCGATGATGGATTTAGAATGACCCAATAGCCGAAACCTGTACTTTCAAAGCGGCAAGCTGTAGAAACAATTCTTGATTAATTTTCCATTTATTTTGTGGAATATTTGTTCCTTGATAAATATGTCATTGCTTAAATAGAGTATTGGGTGATATAAATTGATACATAAACTGGTTAAAAAGTAACCACACTCTGGGTTTGCTTTGGATTTTGACCTTGGTGTCAAAAAGTCAATGTAGCCACTTTCTGTGAAGTAACTGTACAGCCTGGACGTTGACTGACCAGACAGAAGCATTTTAAAGAATCTTAAAAGCTGCAATCAGATTGTTTGGAACTGGGTCCCTTGGTCTCACGTGTGCTAAGGAAGGGCTTATCTTAATTGCTTTTAGTAGAGAAATCGCAAATTGATTTTGAACGCTTCTCTTTCCGGTGGTGTAACTGTCATCGTGGGGCCTTCTACCCTGAGCAGAGAACTTGCAGATGCAGAAACTACATTTCCATTGGAAATTCAAATGCTTGTTTGACTCATTGACAAATTGTTGTTTTTTTTTTAAAGTGGAATCGCGAAAATGAGAAAATGTTTTTCATTAAAATCATTGCTAGGGAATTACCAGACTCTGAGATTAAATAATTAAAATACTCTAATACTTTTATCTAAATGTTTGGCAATAGTATTGTGTTTCTATAATTTATTTTTGATGGCTATCACAGATAGCACTCGAAAGAAGTCCAAGAATTGGAGTCTTAAATCCCTGTTTCTCTGCTGGTTGATGGGGAGAGAGGGATTGTAGCCTAACCTCTTAAAGGCTGTCCTTCACATAAGAGGCGAGTTCAAGCCTGACTTAACACGGCTGTATTTTCATTCAGAGTATTTGTGTTGTGGGCTTGATGTAACAGAATGTGCGATCATCTTGCTGTTTAACCTGTATGTATTGAGAAATCACCCCTTTCTCTCCAGGTGATGCTCTCACGCAGAACGTGTTTCGATTCCATTTTAGGAACAGAACCAAAAAGGTAGTAGAAAAGTTTTGCGGCACGGAAACGATTCCTCACTCAGCGAATCGATCAGAAAACTTATTTCGTTTATTAAATTGCCACCTCAGCTGGGGACGAGCCCCCCAGGCTTGGTGAAGCGCCGAGCATGCGCCTTCGGGACTTTGCGCACGCGCTGGGAAGCGGAAAACTCGGATGGAGTACCGCCTTCTGAAGTCAGGTGCTTGGCCAGCCCCCCAGAGGCCGGGCTTGCGGGCGCAGGGTGTGAAGTACCTCTGGAGAGGCGCCGCGGTGCTCGGCCCGTCCGCTCTTCAGCAGCCCTGCGGCACAGATGGCGACATAATTATTGCAGGACTTACGGCCATGCGGGCGTCCCCATGCGGGATCTGCACCCGCGGAGCTGCAGGTCAGCGTGCGGAAGGGAATCCCCGTGCCTCAGCTAAATGCTCATTAATTCACATTCTTAGTGTCCTTAGGACTAGATGGTATGAAAACAAACCTTGTGTAGCCATACTGGACTTACTTCACCTGCTGAACTTTGCTCCCTGGAAGCGAGAGGGAAAGGTGCCAGTCTGGGCGTCGGGCCTTGCCGAAAAGCCTAGATCACGCCCTCGTGCCCCAACCCAGGCTTCACCCCCGTGCACCTTCCGGAGTTCCCCCACACACAGAAAGTCAAACATTTATCGAGTCCTGTGTGAATCTGGCCTTTCTGTGTCCGGCTGTGGGAGTAGTGGCCTTCAGGAAGCAGATAAAGGACGCCTTGAAGCTGAGACGGTAATTGGGGACGCTGCAAAGCCCTTTGAGCGGAAGCCAGCCAGCTGAGCCCCCCCCCCCTGCAGTGCTCTGGACATGTTGTTCTCTTATAGTGTGTGGTAAACAGGTGGATTCCTTAAGAACGACTGCGTCAATAAACAAGCCATGGCTAAGTGAACACTCCTGGTGTGGGCGTCCGATTCTTAAAAGTACCTCGCTTCCTTCAGACCCTTTCAAACATCGGTGGGTTCCGCCTTTCCAAACTCCCAGCAGCAGTGTGACATGTGCAGTGATTGGTAAGGGGACAGGCTCTCCCACTCTCCATTCTGAGTGATGCATTCCAGTGAAGTGTACAGCTCGAACTGTCTGTATTTCCGCGGCTGTGTTTGTTTCCATTCTTTGTCTGAATCCCCTTTTGTGCTTTTGCATTTATGTACGTAAAGGCCAGCTCCCACCCGACAAGGTGGATATTGTGTGCTCCGTCGTGATGTGCGTAGTGCTGACACAGTGCCACGTAGTATGACTACCAGCTTTAAGCTCAGTAAAGTCCCTGTGGGTGAAAAGGGCACCGGTAGCATAAGTCTGGTGCGGAAACGGACAAAATAAACACGGAGCGCCTTGCCCGGTGGTTACGTTTAGAGTGAAACTTGGCCCACTGTTCATAGGTTGCGTAACGGGCATATTATCGATACCGAGGCCACTCCCCTGCAGCTAGGCATTGTGGGCCGGCTGAGATAGGCGCTATCGCTGAGCTGGCGGAGGTGAAGCTATTAAAGCCCAGCTCTCATTCTGGTCCGGGGTTTTATCTCTGATAGGTCCGCTAGCGCTATGTGTGTCTCCCCATCTCACGCGGCCCTCCTTTGTGTGGTGCCCCCGCTATTGTCTTTTATCAGAGCCCGTCCCCACCCTCCCCCAAACTGTCCCATCATTCATGGACACCATATCTGCTTCCCCACGTCCCCCCTCCCCCGTGCTTTTTGTGTCTCCCTTAAAAAAACAACAACAGAAAAGAGACAGCAACAAAAGCTATTAAAGTGGCATGGTGGGAACTATCAGGGGCCATGGGGGTCAGTTTGGGGTAGCGGGGGAGGGCCTGAGGGAGGGGGTAGGCTAGAGCTGGTGGATCCCGCCGGCTTGGTAATTGGTTTTTTTTTAGCTGACTGCTCCCACCCGATAGCCAATCAGAAGAAGCAGTGATGCTGGTACCACAAACTTTGGGGGGAAGCAGCCCTGGATGGGAGGATGGCAGCGGGGGAGGGGCAGGGAGCGTGAGGGAGGGGGTTGGACGGTTGGCCGATTTCACGCATCGATCCAGGCTGTTGAATTAAAATAGCATTGCGTAGTGCCACAGGAATGTGTATTAAGATCTGTTTTTTTCTGGATATTGTGTATATTGCTAGGGCTCTGTTTTTGGCTGTTTAAAGATGGAATGGGATTCCCGTTTCACCCTCTGAAGCTGCATGCGGCCTCACATGACTCCCATCGCTTCCTGTGTGCAGACAAAAGCAGAAACTCATGTTTCTTTCCCAACATAAAGCGGGATAAGTGAAACAAAGGGACATCAAAAAATACAGTGCATCCTAACACCACTGTCGGGGGGGTGAACTATGCGTGTCTGCATACAGTGCTTAGGGAGGTGTTTCTTATGTCTTTTTTCCTCTCACTTAAACCGCCCTTTGCTTTGATATTATTTCATTTAAACTGAAAACAAGACTGTGAAACAGCTATAGATTTGCTCATTGTTCAGGCATAATACATGCCCAGGTTTCAGTCTTCAATGAGACAGTGAGTGATGAGATTGCGCAACCTATTTAATTCAGCAGTTCCATGAAAAATGTTGAAGGAATCCTGTAAATATGATGTGAATGAGTTCATGCTTTGTTCAGAACGATGTTTGTTTGCATGTATGTCTGGGTGTGTCTGTGTTTTAATTCGTCTTCCCAAAGATCCGCACTATTAGCTGCATCACGTGTATGCTAATTAGCCGTATCCCTCCCATCGAACAGACCTGAAGCTTCTGCCGACCAAAGGATTAATCCTGGCTACAGGCTGTGTTTGGAGCTTAACTGTGTCAGCTGGCCCTCTGATCACCAGCTAAATAAGTACCAGAGAAAGACATGGCAGGCTTTAGCCTCACAACTGCGCCGCTGGTGCTTCGAGCGAGGCCTAGCTTAACCTTGGAACGCCGTAGCTGCCGCTTTGAGACCGAGCGGGCTTTCATCTGCCGCCGCAGAACCTGCTGCTGTGAGACGCAATAGGCTTTAAAGCCCTCACCGCTACCTCCTGCACTGCACCACTGCATTGCGAGGGAAAAAAACAAAAACATTCTCATGCACTCTGCAAGTCTTCAGGCAAAGTTTATGATGCATAACATGACACGAGACCTCAGACATCAAGTCAAGAGAAGCTTTAAAAAAATGACTGCACTGGTTATAGTTAAAACAGACTTCTTGTATTTACTGCAGCAGTACTTAGAATCTAAACAAACTTCTCATATTTGCTGCAGCAGTGGTAGAAATCCAAGCAAACTTCTCATATTTACTGCAGCAATAGTAATACACATTGCTATGGTCTTTAGAATCCAAACAACCTTGTAATACAAACTGCAACAGTGCTTAGAATCCAAGCTAACTACTAATACACACTGTTCCAGTGGTAGGAATCCAATCAGACTTATAATACACATTGCTATAGGGTATAGAATCCAAATAAACTTTGAATACACACTGCTACAGTGCTTAGAATCCAAACTTATAAAATATAAGTGGCAGTGATTTGAATCCAAAAAAACTTTTAATACACATTGGAGCAGTGATTACAGTTACAACTTACACTCACGTAAAGGATTATTAGGAACACCTGTTCAATTTCTCATTAATGCAATTATCTAATCAACCAATCACATGGCAGTTGCTT
>JAODLC010000043.1:13558885-13586681 GCA_026781145.1 Hippopotamyrus pictus
ATGGGCCAACATTTCTAAAGAATGCTTTCAGCACCTTGTTGAATCAATGCCACATAGAATTAAGGCAGTTCTGAAGGAGAAAGGGGGTCAAACACCGTATTAGTATGGTGTTCCTAATAATCCTTTAGGTGAGTGTATAAAACATGCTGCAGCAATGACAATAATTCAAATAAACTTCAGATGCATGTTGTGGTAGCATTTGGGAAAAAGCACAAGCTTTTCACTATACCAGAGCTTACATACAGTACAGCACAAGCTGTGCCTTGCACCACTGGTTACGGGCAAACATTTGTTTATCACAGCAACATACATCTGAACAAGCAGGGTCAAGCCAGTCCCTGGATCAGTTGGGGTTACGCACTTTCCTCCAGGACCCAGCAGTGAAATCACACTGGCAGCCATATAGTTTGACCCGATGATCCTCCAATCATGAGTCCTAACCCATGGGGCTGCACACCTGCCCTTACAAAGGCGCTTTTAACTTGCACAGCGGAATATAAATTTGAGATTAATTAATCTGCTCCGGTTCAAAACAAACTTCCACTTAAGTGTAACACCTCAGGCTTTTATATTAAATATACAAGATGATTATTATAAGTGGTTGGCAAACACTTTAATTCAGACCAACTTAAAGCATATTATGGTTTTCCCCAATTTATCTATCCATGCATCTTCTATAACTGCTTATAAAGAGCATGGTGAGGCCTGGGCTGACCCTGGGGGGCAGAGGGCACGCGGCGGGGGGGCTCCCAAACGGAATGTATGCGAAGCTGGATTATGTGGGTAATTCAATTGCTTGAGGCTACATCGGCAGGACATGCTGGGGCCTTAAGAAGCAGCCCTGAGGATCAGGCAGGCTTTGGCTGTGCGCTCGGTCACTGCTGAAGTGGGGACAGTCGAACAGGGTGCTGGGGTCAGGGGTTTTCCATGCGGACGCACCCCTGATCGTTCCCAGTGCACCTATGCTGAGGAGATAAGGTCAGATGAAGGGACTTCAGGCCTGAGTTAAAACAAAACGATGCCATTACTACGGGGGGGCTCCATTTAACCTGTCAGCGATAAATCTCAGCAGAAAATTCCAGATGCCTCACGCGGCGAGGCCCCCCTCCCCCCTGACGTCTCCGCCAGTGGTTTCATGGACATAAACCAAAGTGCAACAAAAATGTAAAGCACGCTGAGGTGCCATGGAGCCAACTTGGAAGTAAAATGGAGGCAACACCTGCTTAAATCCATAATTACAAGTTGGGCTGGGGAGTTTTAATCACTTTAATTGCCTCCGCAGAATACATGACGTGAGGTTTCGAAATACCTGGTTCATTGATCGTACAGATGCCGCTCCCTCTTCCGTAGAATGAGTCTGCAGGTACCGGTATTGGCAGCGGCAAGAAATGTAACCAAACGCACCTTGCATATCACACCTCAAACTGTCCCACAGACATGGCAGCAGCGGGGGAGGGGTGGTTAAAGGCTATGGGGGAGGGGAGGTCAGGGTGTTCGTCCTTCGGTGACTCCTTAAAAGGTCAAAAAGCTGTTTGGTTTTAAGCTTCTCACCAGCGTCTCTGCAATGGAGTCACAAATCAGCGCTCTCTGCTTGACACTGCTGTTAGAATCAAGTTACTGGTACCACTCACTGACACCACAGGGCTGGAGGTATTGCAGGAATTGCCTGTCAGTCAAACACAGAAGGTAATTGTTCCCTTGGGTTCCTCAGATTTTTGTGAAGGGTTCCTGTCAGAACACTAGGATAGCATCGGTTTTTGGAGAACCATCTGGGGTCAGGCATATCGTAGATGGGGAGTTCCTTCCACGGTCCATAGTTTGACTGAGCCAGAGAGGGAAAGGAAGGAGATGTTTTTTTCTTTGCCTTCAGTTTAGCGATATCCAGGTCACATTTCTCGGTGAAAGTATTTTGTTTTGTTCTATTGAGTATCGAAGCAAGGGCATGGCCTATGATGTCATCTCCACGAGACATGGCAGAACTGGCTTGCCTGGTCGTGCCGTGCGGAGGGCGATGCGGGTGCCCTGCTCAACGCCTTTCCTGCCTCTTCCCATCGTGCCTTTGATTGGGCGGCACGTGCCCACATGCCTCCACCAGCTTCCACCGCCGTGTCCCTGTGACAGCACCGGCGTCACTCTGCCGCGTGACAGCAGGTCACCCCCCGCTGTGGTCCACCATGCACTCATGCTGTATATACGCTCTGTTTATGCCACACATTAGGGGAGCCCTTTTTGCACGTTTATGATGCAGTCGAAGAACAGGCACGCATCGGGGGCGGTTGGTCCCTGAGCACCGCTTTCAGGTTATAAATGAGCCTTTTAGATGACCAATAATCACTCCCCCAGTCATCAAAATTTACCCTAAACTACGGAACCCCCCTTCAGTTTGACCAGCCACCCCTGTAAATCTGTAGGCTCTACCAAACAATTACAAATATTCAGAACTGTTCCAAATGGTTCTTACACTTGACTTTTATAAGGACAGAGAGGTAAAAAAAACAAACATAGGACAGTCTCAGTTCAATTCCTGCTATATTAAACCAGTCTGACTCCTGTCGGGACACTGCGGGACATCAAGGACATGCAGACAAAAGCATTCAGACAAATGTGGTTTTATCTGCGTTCCATAGAGATTTGCTCATCAAGAATTTATGTTTGTTTTATTTATTTTATTAAGTGGTGGGACGCCAGGAGGAGGTCTGTGTCCCCTTTCGCTTATCCGATGTTTCTCCGAATTATTTTGACATTGTCTTATGTCAGTGCTGCTGAAAGACTTCAGTTACTCTTATGGTGCCTGTAAAGGAAGCTGTCCAACAGTGAGTAGTTGTTGGTTATCGGACTGATACCTTACTTTCCTGTCACTTGAAAGTTTAAAGTCACTTCATGGAAGTTGTGGTGTAATTGTAGCTCTACCTGCCCTTTGTGTGTCCCGCTGTCAAAGGGGGAGGGTCTTTGTTGTGGTAATATAGTGGTGTAGAGTGGTCTTTGCGGTTATGAATGGAGAAGCTTTTTCCAGAGCAAGCAAACCTTCACCGGGTTACGGGCCCACCCAGGTCCCCAGGGGATCATATTCCAGATGTTGTGGGAGCGAGACTTTGAATGATGCTGAGGTCTCATTGTCATGGAAACATGCGTGTCACGTGTCCCGGCCCCACGTTTGGGCTCAGACCTGGGAGGGGAGGCCAAATAGTCTCACAAGTGTTTGTCTCGCTCTAGTGGAATCGAGAGGTGGAACTGATGTCTCCACAACTGAGAATCTCGTGCATATAAATAGACAGCTATAAATAAAAGAACTGAATGAACTTATTTATGGTTCCACTCTAGAAGAATAAATTCAAATTAGAATTCTTTCCAACCTTTATTTCATGCTGGAATGAAATATGGTAAAATGAGCGCTGTTTATAAGAATCTAGTGCAATGCCCGCTTATTCAAATTAACGTTTACCAAAGAAATTGAGGTTAGATGGATTTCTCAGAGGTGTAGCAGCAATTACACGCTGAAACCCATTTAGTGAGGGGCTCCGTGCCCCTAACCTCACCCTCCTGCTGACCTGCGTTTTGTGTTTAAATGGTAAGCGCTGTGAGTTCAGGACAAAGGCTGCCCTCCTGTCAGGCATTAGCGAGGCGAGCTTCAGGCGGCTTGCTCTCTGATCGGGGTACACCGGGCTATATTTAGGCACGGGGATGGCGTCAGCCGCAAGCGCTGTCGGGGCCCGGCGCATTCCCCGCAGACAGTGGAAGGAATACTGTCGTAAGAAGCCCTTCTTATCGCGGCGAGGAGCAGCGAGCGTGAGGGAGACGACCCACCACTGCGGGACGACGGAGTCGAGTGCCACGCTGACGGCCCCGCGGGAGAGACACCGGCGGGGAGCAGAAGCTGCCAAGCGAGTTCCCATGCTCGAGCCTACGAAGTGGGGAACTGGAGCTTCAGGAAACGAAAGGGGTTTCTCGCACACGTCGGCAAGGTTCAGAGGTTCAGCTTCCGCTCTCCGGAGATGGGGGCTTCGCTGGGATTGGGCAGCAACTGATTATTGGCTGCTGCCGGGGTCAGGATTGGTTGAGGTACCGTGTTGTTGACCTGTGCTGGGGCGGGGTGCTGATAAATTTGATGGACGTATCTCTCCCGGCCCCTGGATAACCACCAAGGAGGACTGGACAGGTAGGGAAGATGAAGACAAGATGGAGTATGGAACATGAAGGCCAGGCCTGATGTTCACCATGACATGCTGCCTTAATTCGATTAAATGGCAGCCTATAAAGTTTATATCCATTAATATGTTTACTGAGGGAGGTTAAGTACGTGCAGCCCCCATCTCAACCGGAACATTCCGGCATGTGGCCCCCCGTGAGTGATGAAGCCGGCTGGACCGACGCTCCCAGTGGTGTCCTGTGGGTCGCACTTGACCCCCCCACCCCCGACAGAACGTTCCAGCATTGGGGGAGCTGAGTGGACCCTCCAAAGCTGCCTGGGGCCTTTGAGAAGCTGCCCCTTGGCAGCGCTGTGTGTGCGACCCTGCCAACTGCACATTGGACTTGACCCTGTTAAAATGGGCCCCAGTGGGGGCCCCTGGGAGTCGGCCTGTTTGTTACCCACATGTTGCTTCTTAAAGACACTCAAATTTCCTTTCAGCGGAATAGTTTTTGTTGAGATCTTTGGAATTCCAGGATCTGACACTTAGACAATTAAAAGCTCATTTCCCCGCTGAGACGATCTATATCATATAAAATATGCACATTTTGCATTAATCATCTGCACAGCAGTTTATGTATAGTATTGCAAATACACACATTTATATATATAACATAGAAGTTATATATCTTGTGCCAAAAAGCCATGTTTATTAACTTGCTCAAGGAAACGGTTTTTGAATCTGTGACCTTTTGGCAACACATTTTATTAATATTTCCTGGGTGAATTGTGATATCAGCCTAAAAATCGCAAAGACCCAGCATTAATAAAAGGTTCGTCTTCATTGCATGGAGGGGTGGGGGGTTTGTTTTGGAAGCCAGTATCTTCAATAGCCATGAAAAAAAAGCCCAGTCTTCCAGGACGCCATTTCTGCCTCGCAATGCAGTGTGGGAAGAAAAAATGCGAACGTTTCATGAAGCTGAGAGTCTGTGCCAGATTGCGATCTCTGTGCGGAAAACAAAATGTAAATGGTGCAGTTGTCAGTGGTTCTGTTCTGCCAGATTATTCTCTGCTCAGCAGTCTGAGATTCCGGATCCTTCACACAAGGGAGACTGGCTCCCAGTGCCACGGGACTGGGAATGGTGGCCGGTTGGGCCCCAGCATACATCCCAGGAAACCCCCCAGCCATCTGTCCCCCCGCATTGTTCTCCAAACAAAGCACCGTGAGACACCCTAGGGGCCCCTCCCCCTTCCTAGCCCCTCGCCGGGCGTGAATGGGACCGTGATGTCACCCGTCAGGGTCCTCGGGTGCTGGGCTGCATTCCCACTTCCCACATGCAGTGACATTCCATGGGAAGTGTTCCTTCTTGGAGTTCCTCAGGGGAACCAAGTATTATCAGCATGGAGGAGGTTTCAGGTCGCCGTATATCACTCCTCAGTTCACGATGCACTTTTATCTGTCCCTGTTAATGTTTTACAAACCATTTAGAGCCGCATAATACCGCTTATGGCCCTGTGTTACAGGACTGTATGACGGTAAAAGTGGATGCCGCCATTAGAATGTTGTGGAAGCTGTTGGCGGATGGCTCCCCTCAGAGATGCTCAAGTCGGAGTGAAATCCCTCATGTTCCTATATGTTTGATGTTGTTTACCCTTTGTAGTTATACTCTCCCCTGTATTTTTGCTGCTTTATATAACTATATACTGTCATAAGTTGATTTGATGTACTTTTGTTATGATTTCATAAAGAATCCTTTAGTAAGGTGGCGTATAAATAAAAGATGCATTATTATTATAGAATTATTATCAATCACGTCATGTAAGCTGGGCTGGCAGCCAAAGCAGCCACAGGAAGCCCCTCGTGGGTTAAAGAAAGACTCCACTGAGTAGCCAAATGAGGCGGTTGTTTTGTAGCACTTTGTGGGGCACTGGTCGCACGTCGCGTCTGGTGTTGTGAATGTTGTAGCGTCTGCAAAGCACAAAAGAGCCAAAATAAACAAGCTGTAACTGCTTCCATTCGGCAGGACTCCGCATCTCCTGATGCGGGCGTCTCAGCGGCCCGTGAAGCACTGTGATCGCCGGGGATGCGAGCACGCTCGCCGCGTGGAAGGTGGCTTTATGGGATGTCAGCCTCTGAAACCCCCGAGACGAACTGTGATTCGTTACAGAGCGATTTTCGCATTTTCACGGGATGAACAGACAGTGTAGTGTTTGGCCACTGCAGTTCAAACAGCTTGTCGGTACAGTGACGCTGTGATTCATTTCATCCAACACTTGGTTTGGGTTCCATAAAAATTATAAAGAGATTATCCAATAGCAAACAGGAATATGAAGGGTCTGGACCATGGAATTCTAGCCTACGGGGTCATTATTCCCCCATGCTGGCACATTTAGGTGAGGTGTCACAGGTCAGATGGCCCTCAATGATCCTCTCAGAGAAAATGGGTTCCGTACGATTTCACCGTATTTTCTCAGGCTCTGTACATCTATCAGCAGACTAGACCCTTCCAAATCTTCTTCACGAGTCCCTGACCTGCTGCCAAGGCCGTTGGGATCTGGAGTGGCATTTCCACAAAACTGCCACGCCGCCACTTTCGGTGAGGAAACCCCTTCTTGCACTCTTGTGAGACCCACTCAGTGTCTGTTCCAATGAGAAAGTCGGTAAGGTGCATTGGGCGTGGGTCATTCGGAGCTATTTGAAAGGCATTTAGCACCTGTGCTTCTCTGAAAGCAGCGGCTTGCTGTCAGGAGCCATCGGGAAGTCTGAAAGAGATCACGCCGTCATGGGCGGCAAGCTCAGAGCAGCATCTCTGAGAAGGGGCACGGGATTGCAGTGATTATTTAAAGAATTGGTTCGATGACATCATAATGAAGTACCAGGCGTTTGATGTTTAAAACCAGCTTTGATGCAATACCTGACACTCTATGAGCTGAACAGCTGTACTTGTGAGTAAATAATCAGCAATTTCAGAATCTTCTCATCTTTAACTGCAGTTACTTCAGTAAAATATAAAGGCATGTATTTTGATAAAGTAGCATGCAGTGTAAAGTTACGGTATTGACTATATCCTGACGTAAATGATGACGTGTGTAACCTGCATGATGAAGAGCAAATGATCCTGTGCTGACACATTATTATTCGTCTTTAAGGAAAAAGGTTGGGAGATTTGGCCTGGTACTGAGACAGATTCTCTGTTGTCTCGGAAATTCCTGCTACTTTGGTGCAGCTTCACTGCCGTCTTTCTCTTCGCAGTGGTGTCAAGAGAACCGGACCCATTTTCGGCCTTCGTGGGAATATCTTGTTGCGCCTGGTTCTCTACTTCCTCCAGCCAAAGCTTACACGAATCGGGAAGCCCCTTTATCTTGCTAACGCTGAAGTTCGTGGTTAACCTAGTTCCACCCTTGGAAGCTCTTGGGCTAATGCTGAATAAATCAGGGCAAGTCTGGTGGGGCTTCCCTTCCTATGCTTGGCTGTAGTGATCACGCACTCAGCTGGTAGTTTAATAATCAGGGACTGTTGTGACTTTCCTCATCCCCGTTAACAATATTCTTGAAATAACCTCTGTAAAAAAAACCAATTTATATATGGATAAGGTTCAAGCTATTTAAGTTGCATTAGATAACAGCACCAGCGAAGCAAGATTAAAATGAACAAATTAATGAATTAAATCTGTCTAACAAATGAGTATAGTAAAGTTATTGTTGAGGACTTCTCGTTATATTGTAGTGGGAGTTTAATACCCAGAGAAGGTGTAACAAGATAAGTATTAGCTGTACTGAAGTCTAAACAGAAAGCTAGCAGATATAAATGTAGTTCAGCTATTCTCGATGCTGTCTAGCTTCTCTCGGTTTATAGAGAAAAGGCAGGCAAATCAAAGAAGAGAGAGGATAACATGCAGTATTTTCAGGTGGAATTTTTGATTAGTTTCACAGGAAAATGGCGGGAATATGAAACTGAGAATTGTTGATAATTTTGATTCTGCCAAACAGCGCGTACGACGATCAGTTTGTGATGTTGTTAATAACTTAGAACAGATTCCCGATTTGCCGTTGCATGTACTTTGACCACTTTAAGTGACAGGGTGACCCTTGGGGGCGCCGTGATTGAATGTATGAGGGAATTACAGCATAAGCAGGCACTACAGTCAAACCAAGTGGCTTGTTGCTAGGATACCCTCCTATTGCGACAATGGTGAGCTCTCTCTCTGCAACGTCACGTTCGGTGCGGCTGTCAGGTTCTATATTCGTCGATTTAACTTCAAAGCTAGCCGAACCACGCTTGAAATACACACTGTCGAGGTATGTCTTCAGCTCTTGGTGACCAATGATAGAAAGATTTCTTGCCCAAATTCCTTTTATTACAGTCGATCTGATGGTGCTGCATGTATCATAAGATGTTTATTAACCACTGGATCCATTAGAAAAAAATGAGGCAAGGAAACTTTTGCAAGTGAGGGTCTTTGCAGATGTGGGGGGGGTACTGTTTTGGGAGGGGCTTGGCTTGTACAACATAGAATTGGAATAGGAATGGGAACCTCGGATTGGATATCGCGCCTCCTTTTTCCGCAGTCACTGGGGATCCAGGAAGGAAAAGGGAAAAAAAAAACGAATGTCTGGAGTCGATGGTGGAAATCACGTTCACGGGGTGACGTCAGAAGCTGCCATTAGCCCCTTTTGTTTTCGCCGCTGCTGTAGACCACTGAACGGCGGATTGTCAGATGTATGTCAGCCCAATTCTCCGCAGCCACCAGAAAACTTGCCAGGACAGAAGATTTTCCGATTGTTGTTCCTCGACGGGGTGGGGGTCTGAGCGTGGGGGGATTATTTGATGTTGGTCGCAGCCTTTTTTTCGTCCGTTGTCTCTTTTGCGCGGATTGAGGCTTACAGATGACGTTTGCGTGGCTGACCCATCTAATTGGTTGGGTACCTCTTGGATCCGGATTTTTTGGTGCATTGTTCAGACACGGTATTATGAACTCAATATCCCCCCTTGGGGCATGTCACCTGATTTAAAGGGTTACAGTACTGAAGCCACGGGAACTTGTCACAGCACGCACTCGCTGCCTCCAGGTCTCCCCGGCCCTTACAGACACTGCGGTACGACAGACGAGTTACAGCTGTCTTGCTGATGAGGAAGAAAGACTCCTGATCCCGTGCTTCACTTGACTGTATCTCTAAAAGGCATTTCACACGGGCAGCAGCTAGGGAGATGGACAAGTACCTAGTCTCAGGAGAGATGCTCGAATCGCACTTCAGCCTGAATTGCTTAAGTAAAAAAAGTCAGCCATCTTTAATCCGTGCGAAACACCCTGGAAACGGGTACGTGCTAAGCGACTGTCTGGCGGGTCACGTGACACGTTGCGGCGTGAGGGGGACCCCCGGCCCCCCCTTCTGCAGCTAATCCCCCCTATTTGGCGTCTGCATATCCAGGAGCACATTGAGGTCTGTGGCTAAGGAGCTGTCTTGTGGACCGTCGTCCCGGCAGACACACTGAATATTTGGACGGGGACGACCGGCGACTTGTTAGTCATGGTTTCTTGGGAGCAGATGGCGCACAGGGCTGGGTACACGCGTGTGGAACATGTGTGTTTGTGTGTGGAGGGGCTTCCCCCCCCATACCGTGGATGAGGCTGGGGGTGGGACACCGAGCACTGTGTCAGTATTCAATGTGGGGTGTGCCGCCTTTGCGTGCCGGGACAGGGAGGGTGCCCAGGGTGTTGAGTAATCCTTTCTGTCAAATCACAATACAGCAAAAAAGAAAATGTGCTTGGGTGGATTGTCAATGTTCTTATGTGGTTAATGTTCACATACATCCAAGACGTTGGTGTTATTTTGTCGTTTTTAAACTGCTCACTAAAACATTTTCCATAAATCAAGAGGCAGGGATCTGCTATTCACCGGTATTGCTTGTCTGTGTGTTTCCTTCTGAATCCCGAGCAGAAAAATGATTGTAGGGTACAATTTCATGCAAAGGGCGTGCTTTTGGTGTCATTGCATAGCAGTCTATGGTTATGTTGCTGAAGATGTTATTAATCCTGTACCTTTAAATAGTCGATTCACACCAAATATCTCGATAAAAATGAGACGTATACAGCTTGATGCTCAAATGTGGTGATCAGCTAAAATAGCTTACGAGGCTACAAGCATGCCAGTGTGGTGTGCACCCTCGGGTGAGCAGTAGTGTGTACGGATTAAGCGTGCCTCGATGTTTATGTGAGTCATTGTGCCGTTTGTGCATGTGCTGACATTTTTGTCCTCTGTCATCACCTAATTGCTTAAACGTATCATTTATTTGAATGGAAGATAACAGTCCTTGCTGTTCTAGGCATAAATAACTGCTAACTGAATGGTAACTGGAAACCTTGCAGGGTATGGAGCTCAGAGCTGGGGGGGGGGTGTGGCATTGCAACACCAAAGAATGATGGTTAACTGTTAGGGGAGGATAACACAGTACAAATACGGAGTGTCCTGCCCAGCACCACGACGCAGGAAAAGCTGGGCATTGTCTGCTGTGTCTCTGTGCTACAAATGATAAGCAGCCTTGAGCCAATGATGTGGACAGGCTTGTTTAACCAGCGGGAAGGTCCAAACTGGGAAAGCAGTGCGGGGGGGACAGCAGCGAGAGCAAAATGGAGGGAACCTTGGACAAGGAAGACGCATATGCCCCACTCAGATAATCCAGAGCTTTCCGCAGTAAGACGATTATAGCCGGCATTGTCCATATTAAGAAGTTAAAAAGAAGAGATATAATGCAGCCCGTCATGGAGTTTAGGCCAACTGTCCTGATGTAGGGGGCTGAATCTCACCCGACGGGCTATTTTGCAGTAGTAGGGTCCCGCGTCGGGGGCCCGTGGCAGAACGGGCTTGTATCGACTCATGCTGTTAATTACTTAAGTGCTTATCTCTTCCTCTCCACGGGAATGTTTTCCTCTGCCTGAGGTCTTGTTAGAGACAGAGGCCAGACCACAAGTAACTCATTGAATCAGTTTAAGAGAAATAACAAGCACGTGTGGAAACCTACTGCATTTTCAACCCTAAAAATAACAAAAAGAAATTCATTCGGTGATTCAGGGATGCTCTAAGATTCTCACACTGCTGGTACCTTTAAGCCTACCTATTAATGGCCTAAATTCATAATGTATAGAGTCTTTCTTCACATAGAATTATTAATTTTCCCATAAAATCTGAGGCACGACTCCCACCCCTTACAGTAAAATACGCCTCAGAAAGTTTTACTGTTCCAGCAGGTTAACCGCAAACTGGCATCATTGCTGCACTGCAAATCCCCCCCCCCCCCCATTCCTGTGACAACAGATAATCGGGACATAGCAAAACTACCAGCATTACCTCATTACCTCTCCGCGTTTGCCCGGATCCTGTAGGGCTCATATAAACAGCTGGTGTTAAATTAGCCCTGTAAATTTTGCCATGTGGTAAATACTCGTAAATCGTATGTCACTCCATTGGCGCTTAATATGTGTGATTTTAGGGGTGAACCGCAATACAGCAGCAATTCTAGTTTGCTTGTATTATCGTTTTCATTTACAATAAAGCCTTTCCCATAAATTACCTTTGGGTGCTGCCACGGAGGAAGTAGTTTCAGCTTAGCCCGGAACGTTCTAGATGTCCAGCCATAGAATGACTTACTCATTCCTGCAGAGAAATCCGGGGGAAAATGACCAGCTCACCACGTGTGTTGTTCGCCTTCTGGATTCTGCTTTTATCTCTTTGGGTTGATAACTCGATCCACTGATGCATCAGGAAACTCAGGTCAGGGTTAAACTCAAATAAACTTATTTAAAAAGGGGAAACTTGGGGGGGGGGGGGTCAGAACAGCAAAACAGAAGTCCCAAACACGCTGGAATAGATGACACACATGCATACCGCTTCACAGACAGCGTGTGTCTTCCATGGGAAGCTGTGTTTTTGGTTCATGGGGGATTCAGCTCTGTGGACACAGTCGCGAGAACGAGACAGGCGCTGGGTAAAAGAGCCTCAGTGCAGGGATCAGACTGCCTCCCTGTGCTTTGGAGGTATGCGACACTCCTAACCGCCCACTCGCTTGTGCTGTACCTGTTTAGACAGCAGTTAGCTGCTGATTCAGCAGTTTAAGGTGTCCTGGGTGGTGGAACTTAACATTTCATGTTCACGGCCTGGAACCTGGGAGCCCAGGACGGGGTTGCACAGCAGGGTCAATTATATTAACTTGCTACAGCTGTTCATCTCTGATCAGAGCTTATGAGACCTATATCCTTCATTTGAAAACCATACGAGGGAGTACCTACGTACTACCTTAATCAACGTCTCCTGTTCCTGCTTCCCTAATAGGATAATAATTCTCTTCTTCTATAAGCTAACCT
Organism: Hippopotamyrus pictus; assembly: GCA_026781145.1. Taxonomy (NCBI): domain Eukaryota; kingdom Metazoa; phylum Chordata; class Actinopteri; order Osteoglossiformes; family Mormyridae; genus Hippopotamyrus; species Hippopotamyrus pictus. Next base: position 13,571,372 of record JAODLC010000043.1, read on the forward strand.
CCCTGTTATCGTGAAGTTATGACTTAGATCACAGAAGATTGTCAGATGTCCTGCTCCATATTTAGACCCCATTCTCCTTCTCTGGATCCTTCCATTTGATGACTTTCCAAGAGGAACTTTGGTCTGAGGGAGTGATGGAGATTAGCATGGCAGGTGCCCTCGCATGGCCGAAGTCGTGTCTTAGCGATGTGTGGTGTAAGTAAGCCAGCTGTTTCTGGTCTTTGTCATTCGTGGCTTTCTCGCCTTTGCTACGTGCTGTGGGTGAGTCTGCTTCTTAAATCCGGGATTTCCTTCATTTTCTTTGTTCTTCGCAGTTGGGGGGGGTCTGAACACAGCCCTTTTTAAATACTAATCTCCCCATTGTTTTTTCAGCTTGCTCTCCTTCCTTTTAACAGTAGAACTTAATCTGGACACCATTTTATATTTCACAAAGAAGGCATTTTGTGGAGTTTTTGACCCCTCCCCACAGGCGGAGCTCCAGCAAGAGATGAGGACCTTGTACCCACCCTTGGCTGTCGGACAGGCCAGGTGAAGCCCCGTCGCTTTCCTGAAGAATCTGACACAAAGGGGTCAGCCGTCACCCTGACACAGCTGTGACTGGGACCGAGGCACCTCTCATCTCCCCGTTCCTGCAGTAATACCGCACAGCGATTGCTGCTGTTGTATTTAGGCTCCTTGACAGCCGCTTGACATTTTGAACAGTGTAGTGCTGAGAATGCAGCATTATTGAGTAAACTGGATACATACATTGTTAGTATATGACCAACATTTGCAGTCTTGTATATAGAAACAGGCTGAGTTGTTTGTCAGGTGTTGTGGTCACATAGACAGAGCCAGACTATACTGAGCGGATGGGAAAGGCATTTCAGTTGGCGACATTGTGGTTTTCTGCTAAATGCTGTAGAGAGGAACACAAGGAGCGTGGTTTAAACCGGTGACTTCAGCATTCTTTGGTTCTTAGTCATCAGAGATACAATGAGGTGGGATTTAGCATCCAGGAGTGTCAAGCTGAGGTTTGGAAAGAGAAACATAGGTCATGTTATAGGCTGGAGAGGCTTAAGAGCCGATGATACCCCCCCACGACGCATAACTCTGGCCAAATGAAACAGAGATTGATGATGAACATGTTGGCCCCTGCTTTACTCAGGGCCGAGCGGCCTCTTTGGGGGGGGAGGAAGTCGACTATTTTCATTGTGGTGGGGCCAGGGGCCTCGCCTCACTCCAGCATCAGACTGCCCTAAACCAAGAACAACCTAGCTGGGAACCTGGCGTGATGTCACATCGCGGAAGTCGACGCGTCATGCGTTGAAGAAGGGTCTTTGAAAGGATCTGAGGGTTTCTCTTGTGTCTCCTGTCCCAAGGTCCACTGTTAGCTAGTGAGGGTATTAATGTGATACCTAGGAATGTGTAACATGAATGAGGACAGACGTCCAGTCAGCAGTACTCGCATGTTAGCGAGAGGTGGAGGTCACAGATGACCTTTCTGGTCAGGTCTGCGTCGATGGTGACATGGACTTTGCTGGCATGCAGAGTGTCATACATGTGGTGTGTGACACAGGAAGCAGGATCAGAGATTACCGTTATATCCTCCTGAGGCCCAAGGAAAAAAGTGTCCTTCAATTGTAGGTCATTTGTCTTTGGAGGAAATAAGACATCTTACAATTTAGATTTTTTCAAATTTATTATTATTTTTATTTTCACAGCATGTCCTCTTTAGTGTACAACAGGAATAAATATATTTCCTTACATCAGTGAAAAGATAGATGCAAAGACAAAATGTCCATTACAATGGACATAAATGAATGGGTGGGGTCTCAGGAGGATATGGGTTTTGGGGGGGCTGAAGCTGGGTTGTAGCATGTCAAAATTTCTCCAGACATTTGTGGAGAATGCTTTCAATTTCTGAAGTCAGAGAATAACTGCTGGTTTGGATTAGAAATTAACATGTAAAAGCTGAAGTAGATGTGAAGCAGCTACAGTTCTGCGTTACGTGTGTCTGTCGCTATGCACAGCAGGGGGCGAGGTCATGGCTGGTTGTACCAGTGGGCTAATGATTGATAGAATGTGTGATTGGACACAGACCGGGTGACCTTAACTTTACTTACCTTTTACTTCAAACTAACAGACAGAGCTGGTTTCACGCAACGTGAACAGCCTCCTGACTCTTTCCTATAAACCCCTTCAAGTGCTTTATATTGGATTACGGCACCGTTTCCCAACCCTTAGGGACCCCAACGGTCCACGTTCTTCTTCCCTACCAGTTCTCTGCCAGACAGTCCACATTTTGGCTCAATCCCAGTTACCAAAAGGAGGAAAAAAACGTGGGCTGTCTTTGGATCCCTGAGGCCCGGATTGGGAAACACTGGGTTACGGTAATGGTGATTATGACCTATGGCAGCTAGCCAAAGATATAGAGCTGCAATGCAGAGATGGTGAATTTACCCATCCATAGCGAGCCTGGAGCCAATTCCGGGAAACACAGGAGGCTTGACGGGATGCCGGTCCGTGTGTCCGTCCGTCCGTCCTTCATATACCCGCTTGTCCTGTTCAGGGTTACGGGACCCTATTCCAGAGGCTACAGGCACAAGACAGGGAATAACAGGGTTGGGGTGCCAACCAATTGCAGGGCACACATACACACCATTCACATCAACGCTAGAAGGGACAGGAAACCCCACAGTAGCACATGGACGGTGACTTGGACCCTGGTCCTAGAGGTTTGAGGCAACCATGCTAACCACTGGGTCACTTATCTGGCCAATGGCAAACCTGAAACCGGTCCCAGTTAGCAGAAATCTCTCAGCGTGGGAACATCACATTAAATGCACAGTTTACTATATATGTAATCAGATAGAATGCTACATTGCCTTTGTGGTCTATAGAACCATACGCAGGCCTCAGTTATTCCTCGAAGGCTGGACTTATTGATCATAAATTGGGCTATCTCTATGTCGCTGTGCATTGCATTTGTATCAGTAAACCAGTGGAACGGGTTCACACAGCCCAGAGCAGGCCGTGGTGTGCGCTGAGAGAACAGCTATAATGACGGCTCACCGGCATTCACAAGCCATTCACAGTGCCGGCTCTGCCTCGCCAAAACCTCAGCCTCAACACGACCTCAGCCTCGACACGACCTCAGCCACTTTCCCGCTTGTCGGGTAAGTAAGACAAGCTGCCGGGACATGTGAGCAGATCCCTCTTAAGCTGGCCGAGGGTTTGGAGTGCGAGAGCAGGCATGCCACTGCCGCCCGGCGGGCCCAGGAAGTTTGTCCGAGTCCCGGCGTGACCCGGAGGACGTCGGCAGCGATGCCTCTCACCAACATCTGCTTGTTTTTGTTTGCCTCCCTGCCGACGTGCCAGCACCTACCCCGTCGAGAGTTCTCCTAATTGCCGTATTAGCTAATCTGCTCTTTAATGCCGGGGTTTGGTCGTATTGGCACAGACAGAACGTGCCCGAAAGTTTGCTGCGAGATGTGCCCGTGTCAGGCACGAACGCCACGCGTCCGGGAACGTTCCTGGCGCCCGCCATTGCCCTCTGCTCCTCGAGATCTCCTGGGTCTGCATTTCATTTTTGGCTCCTTTCTGGTGTGTGGTCCTCATCTTTTCTCCGTTTTCTGCTGGTGATTAAAAGGAAAAGAGAAGCTCTGCTTTCAATCATGGGCTGTCACTCAGTTTGAGGCCAACAGGATTTCATTTTTGCTGCACGAAGGGGCCGGATCGCATGCTGAAAAATTGCAAGCGCACCAGAAAGGAATGCAACGGCCTGTAACTCCCATGTTTTTTCTACCTCCTCCCCTGCACCTCCTCCTTATTGAAATTGACTCTCAAGTGAAAGAGGGCAGATAGAGCTTTAAAAAGAGGAAGAGCGTTTCAGCTCTGCTGAGCTATTATTTTAAAGAGTCCTCAAAACGGAAGGCGTGTTCTTCTTTGTCTTCAGTTGTAGACCGAGTCTGAACTCATTTGTATGTTCAGGAGCACCCAAGACTGCAAGATGCAGGCAGACTGCTCTTCTCTTCAGAAAGGTTCGACTTTTAGTGATGGAGAACAGATGCGGCTATTTTTTGGCAAAGGAGTTGGTTGGTTCTTAAGATGGAGGGACAGGGGTGTGGGGGGGGGGTGGTGTTTCCCCGTCGTCAAGATGGGGGATCAGTCGTTTGATTTGATTATCTAAGGAGGCCCCTTCGCCTGTTCATTCCGGTCTGGCACGCTGACGCTGTCCCAGGAGGCTTGACGCTAGCCGTCCATATGGCGTCTCCCAAAGCAAACCTCATCAGCTCTCCGCCAGGGGCTGGTAGCATCAGCTGGGTTGGGTGGGGGGCGGAAGTGGGTCATGGCGGGGGCGCTGATGTGATCAGAGGCGACAAACCGAGAGGGTCAGACCCTGACGCACGCCTGGCCATGAAAATACGCCTGGCCATGAAGATACAGACGCACACAGCCTTGTTTACTCGGGAAAGACATTGCACCTTTAGCTGACAAACAAAATCGAATTGTCGATAAACATGCTACTGGCTAGCTAAATATGTTAGCACTTAGCCTAAGACCTCTGTAACTTTGAGAAGCCAGTGTCCTTTTATTGTTTTTATTTAACCCCACCTGAACTTATGGCAGCCCTATGGGGAAATAAGCTAGCCCAACATTTTAATTATCAGGCCGCATTTACGTTTCGAGTTTCATTAGGAGTGGGGCGTTAAACTGAGTGAGCGATTATCCTCATCACCGTCCTAAGCGTCCGTGTGCGCCTCGCGTGTGTGCTGTGGGGGCCGGCTGTCTGCGGAGCGCTCCTGAGCTTCTATCTCTGGCGTGTTTTTCAGGGAGGGGATGCGCTGTCTAATCCTCTCTGCATTCCCACGGACTACAAAGGAACAGCACTTTAACAGTTTATTGCCAGTTCCCTGTCCATTCGGGATCTTCACCGCAGGAAATGTCTCTACTTGCCTGCACTAAAGCTTACACAGCGTCTCATGTTCCGCAGATCTGTTCACCATGAGTAAAGTGGGGATGTGGCTGTTCTGAATTAACATTGCTTACAGCCATATGTTGGTGTCCCAGCTAGAGAGGCAGATAAAACAGAGTATAGAGTTACAGTGTTTTTGTTGGGGAGCAGGAAAAAGGGGTCTCTCTTAATAGATCAAAAAACGAGTAAGAGTGGTGCTTTTAAGGTGCAAAAACGAGACTCTAATTTGTGGAAGTACGTCTTTTATGATCGGGACAAAAAATCCTTCGTATTCAGGTATTCAATTGCAGGGATACTTTTGATACTCGTTCTGAGACTGTGACGGGCAGAGGGAGCAGCGTCTCTCAGGACAAGGCCGTGTTTGGGCCGGACGGTGCTGGACTGGTGGCAGCAGCCGGGGTTTCCTCCTAATCAGCTCAGCGACCTGTTTCTGGTCAGGCAGCCAGATGTATTGAGATTAGCACGTCACAAGAAAGCCAAAGAGGATTGGCGACTCCCAGTGCAGTGCCTTCTTCTGTGCTCCTAAAAAGTCAGTATTATAAGGAGTATTATAGTCTGTCACTTCTGTTGCTTGTTTTGAAGGATAAGTAAGGACGTTTGCTCGGCTTCAGAAAAGTCAATAAAATGTTGCTAGCATTGTTTGTAGAATAGTGACACCTGGTGGTGAGGCATTGAAAAATGTTGGGTGTAGTATGACTGTAACTGATATATGCCATTGAAGGGTGAAGCACAACCCCATTGCCTAAGCACTATTACTTGGTGTTTCCAGTGGACCGAGCAGTTGGTCATTGAGGTTCTGCCGGCTGCGCCATGCTTTTGGGGGAGGGGTCATCATTCTGCATCACCGTCAATCTCTTCATTATTGCTCCACTGTTCCCTCTCTCCATCTCTCATCATTTCCTTTTACTCGCTGTCTCACTTTTCAGTCCCGTGCGTCTCTGAGCCCTTGATTATTTTCTCCCTGGGGACCCCACCCCCCCCCCGACAAGGGAGGGAACATTCCGGGGCCTTTGAGTGCCCGGCGCTCCCCCGGTCACATCCGGCTGCGGGTGAATCCGCAGGGAAGCAGCAGTGTCAGTCCCGCATCTATGGCCCGCATGCAGCCAGGGGCGTCTGAGGCCAGTGCAGATATCCAGGACGGGCGTGTTCACCCACAGCCCTTCAGAGAACGTTTCCAGCGAGCCGTTAGGCGCTCACACATCTTCTGTGACTTTCTCTGTCAGATCATGTAATAACTTTCTTAGTCATGCACTGACATACCAGTCATGTTCTGTATAAGGGTGTTCCCAGTGTCCTAGCCGATTATTGTGTCATTCAAATGTCATAGGCTTAATTTAAAAGGTGCCAGGCGTTTCTCTCCACTCCATACATCCATCTATACTTCTGCCAGACTGCGTGTGCCGTGCAGGGTCTCGGGGAGCCAGAAGACCCAGGAAGCACAGGGCAGGAGGCCAGTGTAACACACACCATCACAGACCATGGAGAGCATAGGAGTAGCCATCCATCTGACATGGACATAGGGAGACCTCCACAGACAATGCCCAGGTGACATCTGACACAGGTGTACAACATTTCAGCATAATCAAGAATGTTAAAGTAATATACTCATTCAGCTGTATACGGTGACATAATTAGGATGCAGACTCAAATGGACAATGCAGACTGAAATTCAAACCCCTTCTCTGTAAAGAATGCTCAAAAACACCTTAAAAGTAATGTAATGTTTTACAACAGAGAATATCAGGTAAAAGTGTCGAATGTCAAATTTGTGGTTGATCTATAAAGAAAAGGAGCAATTTTAAGATTAGGGCTGAGAGCTTTGCAAAGTGCAGAACTTCCACGCTATAGAGTGAACAATGGAGATGAAGAGTATATTATAGGAGATTAAGCACGAAGGACTGTTGGGAACAGATCCGAGGCGGTGTTCCATGGGGAAGCCTGCACTCACACGTAAAGGGCCTGAAGTCTCTCCATCCAGTACCATGAGATGATCCCAGACCCACGGCTATTACACAAAGTATCACACATGTGTAGGTGATGCTCCTGCTTATGCTGATCAGTGATCTTTACGGGTTGGTGATCTGGGAGCTGGTGCTTCAATAATAATGGGGGTTGAGTAAGGAGATCTGCTGTTCTACTCTTGAGTATTTATTGGGCTAATATACAGCTTTGGGTCAATATACTTGTTAAATAACCAAGCAGATATAAGAATGAGGAATGTTTTTGACGTCACCCATTCGTTTGTTTCCCTCCCGCAGATTCATCGTCGAATTACATTCGGCAGCTCGAGACGAAGGTGCGGATTCTGGAGGACGACAACAACAAGCTCCTGTCCCAGGTAAGACCTTCAAAAGAGCTGAGGTGTTCCTCGTTGCCCCCGGCGACGTTAACTCCCCCCCCGTGACCCGTGATCGATTCCTGCCCCCGTCAGTCTCCAAATGCTTACCGGTGCCACGAGCGCCCAGCGGAGTGGAGCCCAGATGGCTGACGGCTGCTTTTCGGAAGCTTTTTGTTAGCGTGTGTGACTGAAAACCCGCTGCTCTGGTGTGACTCACATGCCTGTTTCCGAGGAAAACTTACTTCAGCCTGAAAGTACAACAGCAGGTCACCGTCACGGACGCCAGCCCAAGGTTACATCACAGTGTGAGTGTGACTTAAACTGCCGTCTGACAAACAGCAGGCTTTTTTGGTGAGTCTCTGGCAGAGCCTCAGTGATGTCTAAATGTAGGCCAGATATATGCAGATTTCTCTTCTGTCGCTGTTCGTCTGCTCTAAGGAACGTGCTTCCTGCTCAGAGGAAAAGCAGCGCTGAGCTATAATGTTTTTTTTTTTTTTTTTTGTTAACGTCACTTTTCATCGCTTTTAATCGCATCACGACTAAATCTGTGTGGAGGCAGGAAGCCTGACACCAGGCCTTTATAATCCGCACAATTACGGAAGTGGTGTGTAATTAGTCCTCCAGAAACGTACAGGAAAGTTGAAGCTGTTCTGTGCTCGGAATCGTCCCCTACTTGAATCTGCCCTCCAGGGTAGTCGTGGAGTCGATGTCACAGGCTTGGAATTTAGTTTGACTGAACTTTCCAGAGTTGGGTACCATCACTGAAGGTCGGAAGGTTCTTAGAGTCGTCCCTGAGATGCTCAGGGTGGATTTGAGGCCTGCCTGACGTTCCGCACCTCACACTATCACATAGAGTAGTGTTTGCCCTTCATGGTGGAGAAGTCTCTGCTATCGATACAGCTACGCGGGGCGGCTCGTGGGCAGAGCGGCGCCTTGCTGTATGGGTGGTCTCTGCGCACTTTCACGCGACGCACCCTGAGAGCGATGCCGGGGACGCAGCCGTAGACGGCTCGCTAAATGAACCGGCAAAGAACGCTTTCCTCCTCGTTACAAAACGCTGAATAAGACCCACGTGGGTTAGGCTGGCGTCGGCGAGCGCCTTGTATCGACACCGCTGCGACGTGCCGGTGGTCCTTTTATGGTCTGGGCTCTTTTTAATGACTGGTTTTGGAGACTGCAGATTCCTCGGAATCTTTTTCCAGCATTTCAGCATCCAATCCGTCCATGAATTTTCCGTAAGCGATTATCCAGTACAGCGTGATTCACAGTGTTTCTGGAGGCCATCAGGGATGGGACATGAGGAGAACTTGCAAACTCCTCACACACAGAGCTGAGGGTGGGATATGAACCCACTACCACTGTGAGGCCATAGTGCTACCCAATGAGCCATCACCCGAGAAACTGGGGGAAGTGTGATTGGGCGTGTTTCATTCAGACAAGACCCAACCGGCTGGCATCCAGTTGGAGATGGAAATAGTGACGTCCCCCCTGGTACACAGGACTCCTCCTTGTGAGCTTTATTGCATTATCACAGCAGACATTAGGAGGCGCTGCCTTCTTGGTGATTAGCGCCCCACTAGTCTCTAGCCGGACAAAAGAGGGCATTTCAAGCGCCTGTCTGTGATGGTGAAGGTGGCACTTTGTCAGCAGGGGGGCTGTCATCCAGGGATCAGACTGGCTGTGGTTTTCTGCCTGTTTATCCACTTAAATCTCTGTGGCCCCATGGCACCCCCCTGTTACAGGCCTCCTAAGACCCGGTCTTAGACGGGACGCCAGAAGGCTGTACAGCTCACCTGCTTAAGAAGGGATCCTTGATAGTCAGGGTTATTCCATAATACATTAGCTGTGTGAGCAGACCGCTGTTCAGGGTGCTTTACACAGAGTGCCATCGCATTCATTACTTATTCATATAATTGCTGGGGCGATTTACAATTAAGTATCCAGTGGCACATGAAAAACGGGAGGACACTGATGTCACGGGGTGGGGGGTGAGGTCAGGTCACCTGCCCTTTCGTTCACCTTGCTGTATGCTGTAGAGCAGCCAGACCTCATCCTGTTTTCCCGAACTTTTCATGTCACCAAAGCCCCAATGAAACCCATTTCTTTCTCGCTCGGTCTAATGCGTCATGTGGATCTGCCTTCCCGACCAGGTCCAGTCTTTCACAGAGCAGCCTTTTCTTGGTTAGGGGTTACACTCCATGGTGAAGCACTGCTGCAAAGCACGAGCCTTTTCTCCAGTCACGACGTTTGGGTAGAATCGCATAGCAGCAAACCATCTGCCCCCCCCCCCCCCCACCACCACTGCCGCACCGCCCTGGTTAGCCAGTGATCCGCAAACCCGCCGCGCACAGTAGGGGGCGGCGAGGAGCTCCAGACGGTGAGGTCAGGCTGTGCAGGGCAGCGACACGTATCACATGACGGGCCAGGATGAATGATTTACGGCGCCCCCCGGGGGACGCAGAACCCGCCATCAATAATGCACGGCGGATACAGTCATGTGCGTAAAGAGAAAGGCTGAAACTTTAATGCGTCGACTCGTCATGTGTGCTATTTTTATTTTTTAAAAAATGATACCCCCTGTTACATCAGAGAAGGAGCCAGCTGAGGGAGATGACAGCAGATGGGCACGCCCCCCCCCCACGGCTGATTTCGGTGTCCCGTTTAACGTTGCCGACGGACGGACGGTCAGCCAGTCTGGAGGGATGAATTATTCATGGCTGTGATGTTTAGGCATTTGCCAAGCAGGGACGAGGGAATAAGCTGAGGTATTGCCTAGTTTGCTGTCTTTCAGTTATGCAACACCACCCCCCCCCCCCCAGAGCTGATTGTAAACTTATGTTTCCTTGCACCAGCTGGAATTCCTAAAGGAGGAAGTGATTTAATCCTTGGCCTCTTTAGGAGGGCACAGCACAGAAAAAGACCCATGTTGTTCTTATGCGTCCCAGGGCAAGGTCAGATGTTTTTTTTTATCGTGTGTGAACATGGCTGGTGATTGGTCAGTTGCCAGCAGCTTTGGTTAATTCTTTGTGCTTGCTGTGGACCGGTCACATGATCACATGACAGCCATCTTTGATGCTTGTCTTGGGTTCGGCGGTCTCCGGACCGCACTGATAAAAAGAGAGTGCCAGCCCTGAGCCTTTCAGCGGCTCGTCAGATTGCCGACATCATCGTATCTGGGAAGGAAAAAAAAAAGAAAAGAAAGGGGTTGTATCTGGAGATGGAGGCTGTGTGTGATGCGGTGTGGCGCACACATGCAGCTGAGAGCGGTTCGCTGCATGCCAGCTGTTCATGTCTACACCTAACAAGGGTTGAGCACATATAGAAGAACACATGTTGGCGAAGGGAGATCGGCCTGCCTCTGACTGACCGAATATCCTAATGTAAATAGACAGTACTTCTGGTGTCCCCTAACCTGCTGGCATGCAAGCAGAGACTTAGGGACCGTGAAAGGGAATTCAGATATTAACGATGAGCCTTTCTCAACAAAAGGACAGGGATCACCTCAGGCTGAGATTCTCCTGTACAAAGTCTCTGTGTCTTTGGAGAGTAACTCCGCGTTCAGCTCCAGTAGCGGCCGCTATAGGAGTACGGGAAAAGTGAGTTATTTCTGAGAAGGCTCTGAGTTTCATTTCTTGTAACGGATGCGTGGGCCTTTTGTAAAGGCAGCAGGAGGGAATTCGCTCTTTAGGAGTTAAAGCGTCACTGGTGCTTTTGAGGGAGGAACGAGTCCATTGTTAGCAGAGTTTAATGGGTCCTCACGACGTGCCAAGGGGCCGCGATGCAGATGGATGACAGCCTCGTCCCATTAGCCTCCATGCGAGGTGATTAGGATAAACGGGCCAGATCCATTTATAGCCGCGGCAACGTCATCTCCCAATCTGAAGCGGAATGGCCCCGAGCCACGGGTCGCCGTGACAGTCATGCTGCCGTGGCAACGTCATCTGAGCGGCCTGCCGGACAGACAGCAAAGGTGCTCTGTGTGTGTCTGTGTGTGTCTGTGTGTGTGAGGAACCTGCTCATCCTGGATTATTGGCCCTTGGGGGACGAAAACTGTGGGGCCCGGTTAAATGAAGGGAGGAGGTAAGTTACTCTGGGGGTAAGTTAGCAGTTTAAATGGAGGGGGGCAAGATAAGGCACGGGTAGATTAATTTGCTTGATGTGCACAGTCATTCGATTTGCCTGTGGCTTATCACCAGTAAGACTGAGTTCTGTTGTCTTCTACATCCGGCCGGACCTTGATACCCGACCACAGTATTAATCTTCCCTACCAGCTGAAGCCCAGTTTGTTGCTGTTTCCCTTCTTCTGGTGCCAAGAATGTCTGTCTTTTGTTTTTGTTTTCTGCTTCTTTTGTTAAACCCGTCTCTTCCGTTCCTTCGAAAAAGGAGAAGGACTTTTCCAAACCACAAATCCTGATTTCAAAGACCACATGAAGGGCAAAGTAAGGGAATGGTCTGATGCTCTTGAGTGGATCAGGAGAATCAAATATGACCTGGAGTGGGCCATCAGCAATGCCAGAATAGACCACAAAGACCAGCTGGGTTCACAACGTGGTGGTGCGGATTCAAGGTGTTTGGGAAGGACCTGCAGGCCAGCACCATCTGCAAAGGTTGGAGGTGTCAGATTACGGCTTCTGATGTCACAGTACCCAGGAGCTGAATTATGATTCTGCAAGGTTTGAAGCTCACGTTGTGACCCAAACACCAAAGACACCAATGAACCAGAGAACGTGTGCTGAACCTGTCTGAACAGGACTTGTGGAGGACTTCCAACAAGGTCAAAGCCTGAAAAGCTACCAGTCCTAATGGCATCCCTTTCTGTTTTCTAAAGACAACCAGTGGAGATGGTTCCTCCTTTCTTTGAAACACAGTCTCCTTGTCGCTACATTGTCTCACTGTGCTTGGAGGGGACTATACTTCTGCCACTTCCGAAAACTTAGAAGGTGACATGTCTGAATAACTACCGGGCAGTGGTTGCAACCTCAGTGTCCATGAAGTGCATGGAGTGACTGGTCATGAGTCAGCAGCATTGGTCTGGACTCTAGAGACCTCCTACAGCTGGCATATCAGAAGATTAGGTGAATGACACTTTGATGTTTTTTACCAACCTTGGACACCTAGACAAGAGGAACACCTATGCCATCAACTTGACCCATTAACACCATCATACCAGGCAAGGTGATGAACCTGTTAGATGATGAACCTGAATGGTGATGAACCTGAATAATACCACAGTAATAACTTCTGCCTAAACATCAGTAAAATTAAAAAAAAAAAAAACATTGTAGATTTCAAGGGACATCAGAGGAGTCACACGCCAGTCACCAGTGATAACTGTCGAATGGAAATGATCAGCAAATTTGGACTTCGTGGAATCCAGATCGTAGACCTGCTCAGGGGCGGCAGAGAACACTGAATCAACCCTTACAAAAGTCTTACAGTGTTTTCACTTCTTGAGACAGCAAGTAACGAGCTAGGCCTCACTTACTCATTCATACTGCAGTACCATGGAAGGTGTCCTCACAGTTAGTAGACAAACCGCTCTTTCTTCATCTGTCCTCTGTGTAACATAAGTCTGTTGTCCGTTCCACCTAGAGCAGCGTGGTAATAAAAGAAGAAGAAGTTTTCTGAAATCTTTGTTATCCACTAGCATTACAAAAATAAACACTTCCCAGCACAATCTGCTCCCCTATGAAGTAAATCCATTATAAACAAATGGCAAGAAAATGTATAGTAGGGGTTTTCATTTGTGGTCCACAAGCCCCTGGGGGTCCGTAGAAATGTTTTTGGAGGTCAGCAGAGACCCGGAGAGAGAAATACTACACCCACCCCCCCAGACTTCTGTTTTTCGACAGTTACATTATCGTACATTACTGGCTGGGGGTCCCTGCTTTAAGGTTCTGGTGGTTAGTATAATGCAGGTTGTGCAACAGCATGTCGTGTAAAACAAGAGGATGCAGAATTTAGCGTGACAGTGATAGCAGGGTGCTGTAGTGATGGCTACAAGACGACCATAGCACACGGCTTGTAGCAGGGCTTCAGTAATAAACCGCTATTAGCAGCTAAATATGGAGATCTCTGAGATAACGACCACTCTGAATGACAGACAGGCAGCGCACAGATGATCTGATAATATTACTGGGCATTTTGCACTTTGCTGTTTGTGATGTGCCCCAGTTTGGCAGCGTGTAAAGTATTGAATGAATAGGACACGGAATTGGCGTTCTTTTGAAAGTATTTTAATGAAAAAAACAGCTCATGTAACAATTCTGAGGTTTTATTGAGATTTTGCATCAGACCTGTTGTGACACTGTCGGGCGTGCAGCTATTTTCTGGAATATTCATCCAAAGTTATTTTGAGCTCAGGAAGCTCAGTCGAGCTTTGTAGCCTTCATGATACTTAACTCCCCCCTCAAAAACAGCAGAAAAATTGATGGAGGTCTAATATGGAGCAGATGTGGAGAAGTACCATACCCCCATCCCTACCCAAAAACTCTGTTCTGTGGGCCAAGCCTGCCCTGTGCTGGATAGCTACCACTATGTGTGCGCGTGTGTGTGTGTGTGTGTGTGTGTGTGAGAGAGAGAGAGAGAGAGAGAGAGAGAGAGAGGAGGGGGCGCTGACGTATATAACATGGTTGTGCTCATATTTTCCCCTTTATTGCTCTGGCTTCCTGTTCCTTTTATGGGCCAATCAGCAGAATTCCCGGTGGGCCATCCTGGTTGTGAACTGGAGACGAGGGTCAGGAAACGCTGTGATTCTGTATTAACACTATAGCTTATTGCCCTGCGATTGGTTGGTGGCCCATGCTGGATTGTTCCCTAACTGATTACAGGATAGGATCCGAATCCCCATGATTCTGCATAGGACAAGCAGGTATAGAACATAGATGGGTGGACTGTAGCTTAGTCAGTGGTTCTCAAACTGTGTGGCATGCAGGGGTTCTGTAAAAAAATGACTGGGGGGCACATATGATCCAGGTTGTTTGGGGAATGGAAATGAATACCCTGATGCTTCAAAATGTCACATTGTTGCTGAGGTTGATGAGGGAACCTCAGGCAGAGCCGTGATTGGCTGGCTCTTGGGGACACGTTGACTCTTCACTCGCTGGATTTTACTTTGGGCTCATTCACTGTATTTTTTTCTGTGTGTGGATGGCTGTGATTCATCCCGGCCTCTTGGGATGGTTCCGGTGTCTCGGTGCTCCTTGTGTATGAGTGGAGAGGAGCTTTGAGAAACCAGCCTGGGTGGGTGATGTCTGGCTCACTTTCTGTCTCTCTGCTTTCGCTACAGTGTAACCCTGGGGAGCTGAGGACGCTGCGGAAAGGCCTGTCTCTCTACCACTCGGAGTCCCAGCTCTCTTCATTGCCCCAACACCAGGACACCGTGCACAACGTATGTACTGGGAGGCAAACGGTCTTACTGTTAGAAGAGAGTGCATTTGGGGGTACATCTACATGCTAGCTATGGTTCACAAGTCCTCAGTGCTCACAAGTATGTTATTATAGATGGTATAATATATCATCAATGTCCAGGGACAGATAGAGGGTGACTCACATGTTAAGAAGGGATTAAAGGTCTTATTATCTGCATGCAAGACCATAACTGCCCTTCGGGAAGGGGCTAAAGGTCTTCTTCTGGTTGACCCAGTGTAGCTGACCTTTAACTGTAAATTGAACCCCTACTTCAAAGCCATGCAGTGAAATATAACACTCAGTACAGTGATAATCTCAATAGCTACAAGTTAAAGACCAGATCCCACTAGACTCAATGGACTTCGGTGTCCTGGGATTACCCTGAATGTATGAGGTACTGATTCCTTTTACCATTCGATGAAAGATCGGCGCTGGTTTTATTTTCTGTGTTTTCCCCATTCTGGGGGCCTTCACTGTCAGATAAAACCAAGCTATTTTTATTTATTTTTGACTTAGCAGTACTGGTACCACATGACCTGAAATATAACAGTTATAACAGAATATTTTCCATCCGTAACTTAGGCAGCATAAGGCACAATGTAGCT
>JAODLC010000043.1:13659809-13671756 GCA_026781145.1 Hippopotamyrus pictus
GTTAAGGTTGTCATAGTTAGCGTTAGCATTTTTCCCATAGAAATGAATGAGCGGTCCCCATAAAGATATGTTTACCCAACGTGTGTGTGTGTGTATGTGTGCGTGTGTGCGTTGGGGGTGGGGGGTGTTCGGGTAAGAGCTCTTCTGAAGGCCAAACTGATGTTATTAATCACAGATCTTTATACGACGTGCATCCTGCATGGACAGGAAGGGGGGGGAGCTGATCCGTTTGGATAAAAAGCATTAACACAGCCACTCACAGAGAGGGGAAATATATACTCCAATGCATAACTGTAAAACATATAAATATACTCCTATATGACAAATGCCATTATCTGCTACTAAGTGTTTTATACTCTCTTCATGTCTATAATGGGGTATTTCACTGGGGCAGTGTGGTATACACACCTACCCCTAAGGTACAACAGCAGCTCCTACAGGAATCTATGTGTCTTTGACATTAGGCTGCCCCCCCCACCCCCCATTTCAGCCATTTCCACAATTTAAGTCGTTACCGATATTTCAGACTGCAGATTCTTACAAGAGCCGTGTGACTGAATCAGGACAGTGCTATGGGAAGGGCTGCTGTCCGCTGAATGTGTGTGTGCGTGTGTATGTGTGTGTGTGTGTGTGTGTGTGTGCGTGTGTATGTGTGTGTGTGTGTGTGTGTGTGCGTGTGTATGTGTATGTGTGTGTGTGTGGGTTGGATCAAATGTCCCCCACAATGTGATAAAAACCTGTTATTTTGACGTTCTGGGGACCATTTTTCAGGTCCCCACAAAGATATCTGACTGCAACCAAAAAACTAAAAATGCCAAAAGTCTCATATTTTGTTTGGATTAGGTTAGGGCTGGGTATGGGTTAAGGTCGTCATGTTGGGATTACAGTTTTCCCCATAGAAATGGTTGGAGAGTCTCCACTAAGATATAATTACAAACCTGTGTGTGTGGGTGTGTGAGTCTGTGTGTGGTGCACGTATGTTTGGTCCTAGCTTAATATTTGGCACAGAAACCCCAATTTGAAACACATGAGCATTTCTGAGCTATAGAAAACAGGCCTGGTGCATTTGCCGCAAAACGATGAGGGATCCGACTCCTGTGTGTACCCTTGCACGTGTGCGTGCGCTGAACGACAAAGAGCGGCACCGTGACACACAGGAGAGGACTCCCCCCATCCCCCGACCCAGCTGCAGCAGAGAGAAGTGCTGCAGGTTCTTTTTTTCTTATGGAAATGGGAAATAATGGGGTGATTAAATAGAGCTGTATATTAAAGTACAGCTGACATTAGCATTAGCATAATACGGCCTGGCCTGGGGCTGCACATTTAGTCTGCCATCTGCGTCCGTCTCACGGCCCCATGGACGGGCCAGGCGCCCGGGCGTACTCAGCGCCGCCTGTGCCCTGCGCCTCCCAGGGCAGTAGGGACTTGGGAGGGGTTGGAGGGTAAAGCACCATGCTCAGCCACCTTAATTACATGGATGTTAACCGCCCCCACGTCCTCAGTGGGCTCCTTTAGATATTAAGCATGTGAGCATGCTGGATAGACCAGAGAAGGGCGATGAAGGCAAGCCGTTCGGTAAAATTGGTGTCGTTATTTTCCTGAGTTTTGTGTGTGTGTGTGTGTGTGTGTGTGTGTGTTTAATGGAATGCTGTTCCTCTTAAAACCCTGGACGCTAAACAACAACAGGCCTCTGAAGGCTTGTGAAGCACAAATGGGGCCCATTACCCAGGACCGTATGCTTGGTTCACTGTAATTAAGCTGAAGGGTTAAAAGGACGACTGCAAGTATGCAGCCCCCCCCTGCCGCCGTCCCGCTCTCTGTTGTTTTTTTTTTTCTCAGGATGCCGACACTATGTAAGGGACACGATTGGTACAGACGCTCATTAATACACCACACTGACGTATCACTCCAGCGGGAGTGCCAGAGACAGGCCGCAGGGCTGGGGGGCTCAGTCCATACCGCCTCACCAAAGGGCTCAAAAGGTGTTGGGGGGCCGGGGGGTGAAACAGAATAAAATGGATTATCTGAGAGCTTTCAGACGGCAAGGTACAGCCCACAGAGTCACATGGGCCATTCACATGATGCTGGTGTTCTGGTGAATGGGGTGACCCCAAGCTACCATTTATAGGATAGAGGGATGTCCAATGAGCAGGTAACCAGATGCAATGACGAGAAGGCTGCTAGCTAACTCAAACCCACAGATAACTAGGTGCTATAACAAGTAGGGTGCTGGCTAACTCAAACCCTACAGGTAACCAGAAACAATGGTGAGCTGGCTGCAAGCAACCCACAGGTAACCAGGCAAAACAAAGACAGCAATGTTCTGTTCTTGGAGTGGGTTAATTTGCAAAGATTTCATATGAATTGTTTCAGGCCAATTTAAATTAGCTTTTACATTTTAATTATCTAAACAAATTTGTCATTAAAGCATTTTCTCTGCTTGAGCAAATATCTTTTTTTAGGTGAATTAGGGTAATATATTCTAAAACTCAGTCAGCAAAAATACCTTGAGGGTACTTGAAACGGCAGAAGTAAGAGTGCAATTATGCAAGTGGTTTTGCGAGCAGAGGGCTGTACTGCGCCGACATCACATGGCAGGCAGTTATAAGCATTTGAGGGGGCATTATGACTGTGCGGGACGTCCCACAGACCCCGGTTTCCCCGCAAATTCCATTATGCATACTACAGAATCGCATGGCTCTTTCAGTACATTAAATGTAGATATTCTCCTATCTTGCAAAGTATTCCCAGGATGTTTAGTTTAGTTCCCTTTTATTGTTAATCTGATAATTATTATTTAATTAACGATAATGTGGCATTTACACATATGATAGCTTCACACTCCGAATACCTGCTTTTGTAATAATTTACAAAAGGAAAAAAGAAAATACGTATCGTCCATATCACAACTAATGAATGGGAAAATATATTGTGAGAGGTGACCAGAGGACATAACGATAAGCCAAGGAATGGTTTAACGGCAAATGTGTAGAATTGCGCAATGATACGTGTTTATACGGTCCGTGAATTGTTCTCAGGCTTCCAAGCCAATTAGTGTTTTATTTCCCATTCCTATAATCCCATTAACGACCGATGCATACGCAATGACCTCGTTAGGCCCCTATTTGTTGAGACTCACAGTCTGTTGGAGGAATATTTGAATTAATTAGTGCGCTCATTGTGAGCTCTACCTGTCTGCAGCCATCCCATCCCCAGGGATCACACGGGTGTCCAGCTTGGTCCTCTCAGGTGATCAAGAACGTTGGCTTCTCTTCAACTCAATGGCCGGAAAGTGCCATAAACCAGGTCAGAGAAGCACAGGGCCTAGCGGGAAGCCAGGCTGCTGTTTGACCCACAGAAATCCTCACCAACAAATCGGAAAGAGGGAGTGATGTAAATCACTGGTCGGGGCTTGACTTTCAATATACTGGTGCTGTATGTTTGGCGACATGCCATCACCTCATCATTCCTGGGGGTTCTCACCAGCCATAAACAAAATAAGGCTCAGCGCCGCTCTTGTCCTCAGCTGAAAATCCCCTGTTTTCCACCTGGAGCTTGGAAACAGAGCTCCTTGCTTACTGATCCAGATGTAGCGCTGGTCCCGTCCGTTCTTTATAATCCATTTTCGATTAGTGAGCCGCTTAGTGAGTCTGGAGCCCATGCCTGTGCAATGGCAAGCAAAAGCCATGGGACACCATGGACACAGGGCATGCACTCGCACATTAATGGCTTCTATCCCTGTTCACATAAGTGTATGATTTTGGAGTGTGGGAGGAAAGCAACACAGGCAGAGGGAAGATGTAAACACTCCATCGAGTGAGATTCAGGGGCAGGAATCAAACCCATGGCCCTGGAAGTGTGAGGCGGGTGGTGCTGCTGTCCAGGGAGCCGCTGTGTTGCATTCTTTCTGTAATGGAATGCATCACCCAGAGGTCTTGATGGTATAAGAGGAGGAGGATGGTCAGCAAGAAAATGGACTCAGTCATCATGATCACGAGCGTACCATCGGGAAGTCTGAAGACCACGACAGAAGACCGGACATTCTGGAGGAAGCCCGTTTTTATGTTCACCAAGAGTCAACATGACGTAAACGGCCCTTAATAATATAAATAATGCAATGCCATGGAACTATCTTTCAGATTAGTGCTTGGCTACTTCCTCCAAAGTCACCATTGAGTTTGAGGACCTGCTTGACAATGTGCCATGAGAACAGAAAATCTCTTCCATGCGTCCCAGATTAGATCTAAAGAGTCAGCAGACAAGGCTGTGCCTATAACCAGAAGTGCTACCACTTCCCCTGTCTTCACCCTCCACTCTTGTTATACAACAAATCTGAATTTAACAATTCACCTGTTGCCCGAGATTCTTCTTGTCGGCGTGTGCCCTGCTTTCTTTCTTTAAGATGAGAAATGGTTTGAAGAGAGCATTTCTCTATGTCTAACAAGAGGGTGCCGAGGCTGTAAAAGTACGTTTTCGGTATGGCTGACAAACCGACAAGCCAAACACAGAACCTATCAACTGGTCTCTGTGTTTAAGCCTTTCTCTGTAATTCTGCATTACGGATGAGAATTAAAAAAAAAAAAAAAACAACTGAGAAGAATCTATTATGACTTTAAGCTAAGCCAGATCCATGTTTATGTTCATTTAAACCATATAAAATTTATATAGACACCCAGAACTATCTCTATTTGTGTCAAGACTGAAATATCATTGTTGTAATTATATTCTTCCAATATGTGACAGTATGATTATATATGTTATAGTACTCGAACCGCTCTACAAAGGAGGCCATTTTAAAGGGGATATGTATACGATTGACTGAAACTGATCCATCCTTGCGTCCGTGCTAATACTAACTGGCAAAAGCAATTAAGGCAGCTACATCCCCACGCCAGCTCCTCTTATCTCCACAGCCGCCCACGGTCACGTAGATCTGACAGCGTGCAAACGTGCAGCCCAGCCAAACAACCAGGCAATTACCACGCCAGATGTTTACCTTCATCTCTGAATTGCCGCATCGGGTCAGAAACAGCAAGCTTCCATTTGATAAATAAATGCGGCTTGTTTCTGGGTGCAGGCTTACCGATTTCGACGCGCGTTTTCGTTATTTGTTCAAATCTCCCCCCAGCAATGCACACCCCCATAAATCTCTCGAGGAGCGCGTACCATGTGAACAATTATGTGCTTGGAAGTCGAGCTTTTTGAAGACGCTTCTCCTCCATGGACAGCAAATGGACGTCTATCTGCACAATTCACCTTAAAAATTAAGTACTTTAGCATGGCTCAAGTAATGTGGTCATTCAGGCCCGTTTCAGCATATCTGAAACCTGACAAGACAGTGAGGCAGGCTGTGCAGTGTTAGTGGTGTGTGGGTGATGGAGGGCAGTGAGATGTTGTAACGGTTAATGCAAAGAACCACCCATTAGTATGACTATAATTTCAATTGCTATTTTTAGAATGGGTTTCTTATGTGACTGTACATTTTTGTTATTTTTTGCATCCAAGCACATTGTTACAGTGAACACAAGTTGTGTTGATTTCCCACAAATCATACTTGTCAAATATAGTCCATTATTTCAGCCTTTGGCTGATTAGGAACCGACAGTTGAAGTGCCAGGTGTTTACTCCTCTCTCCTTTCACTTCCTCGCAGGAAGAGATGAGCCTTCAAGCTACATTTGCACGACGTGCAAGCAGCCGTTTCCCAGCGCCTGGTTCCTCCTCCAGCATGCTCAGAACACCCACGGGATCCGCATCTACCTGGAAACTGGGCCCTCCAGCTGCGCCCTGACCCCCCGGATCAACATCCCCCCACCTCTAGGAGCCGAGTCTGTTCCACAGTCGCCCCTCAACAGCTTCATCGGTGACACCAACCCCTTCCACCTGTTGCGCATGGCAGCCCCGATCCTTCGTGAGCCACCGCCCTTCCTGGAGAACCGGCTACCTGGCACGCCCCCCTTTGTCAGCCCTCCACCACGCCACCACCTGGACCGCCTTAGCACCGAGGAAATGGGCCTGATCTCCCAGCACCCCAGTGCCTTCGAAAGGGTGATGCGCCTGACGCCCATGGCCGTCGAGTCCCAGTCCATGGATTTCTCCCGGAGGCTTCGGGAGCTAGCGGGCAACAGCGGGCCCACTCCGCCACTCTCGCCCAGCCGCATCAACCCTATGCACCGCCTGCTTAACCCGGGCCTCTTCCCCCCTGGCCCCAAGCCTCCATTCCTCAGCACGCCACCGCTGCCACCTATGCCCCCTGGCAGCACCACCCCTCCACAGCCCCAGGTGAAGAGCAAGTCCTGCGAGTTCTGTGGCAAGACATTCAAGTTCCAGAGCAACCTAGTGGTACACCGGCGGAGCCACACGGGCGAGAAGCCCTACAAGTGCCAGCTGTGTGACCACGCCTGCTCCCAGGCCAGCAAGCTGAAGAGGCACATGAAAACGCACATGCACAAAGCTGGGTCCACCACCGGCCGCTCAGAGGATGGCCTGTCCTCCACAAGCTCCCCAGAACCCCGGGCCGGCGACTCTACAGGCGAGCGGGCCAAGGGCCGCGAGGAGGACTTCCGGGGCGAGGGGCTGGGTCCAGACAATGAGGAGGAGGAAGAGGAAGAGGAGGAAGAGGAGGAGGACCCTGAGAATGAGAGCAGGCCCGAGTCCAACTTCAGTCTGGATTCAGAGCTGAGTCGCAACCGGGAAAATGGCTCCAAGCCTCCCACACATGAAAAGGATCTCTCTACGGGCAAGACGGAGGAGAGCATGGGCCTCGGCGGAGTGCACCAGTATAATGACTTCATGGTCGACAATCGGAAAAGGCTCCCCTTCCCCAAGGGGGGCCCAGACGAGCAGCGGGACACCGGGGACGAGGACTCGGTAGTGGGGGAGATGGACCGAGTAGAGCAGGCTACAGTGAATGGCAGAAACTGTGGCTCAGGGGACTCTTTCTCAGGCCTGTTTCATCGGAAGCCCACCCCAATCACCAGCCCTAGTCTGTCCAACTCCTCTGCCAAACGGATAAAGGTCGAAAAGGACCTGGACCTCCCTCCAGCCCCGCTCATCCCGTCTGAGAATGTCTACTCTCAGTGGCTAGTGGGCTACGCCACCTCACGGCACTTCATCAAGGACTCCTTCCTGGGCTTCCCTGATGCTCGGCAGTCGCCCTTCGCCACCTCGTCTGAGCACTCCTCAGAGAACGGCAGCCTGCGCTTCTCCACGCCTCCCGGTGACACGCTCGACGGCGCCTTCTCAGGCCGCAGCGGCACGGCTAGTGGCAGCAGCACGCCGCACCTGCGGGGCGGCCCAGGTCCCGGGAGGCCCAGTTCCAAGGAAGGCCGGCGGAGCGATACATGCGAGTTTTGCGGCAAGGTGTTCAAGAACTGCAGCAACTTGACAGTACACCGGCGCAGCCATACAGGGGAACGGCCCTACAAGTGTGACCTGTGCAGCTACGCCTGTGCTCAGAGCAGCAAGCTAACGCGCCACATGAAGACGCATGGCCAGTTCGGCAAGGAGGTGTACCGCTGCGACATCTGCCACATGCCCTTCAGCGTGTACAGTACTCTGGAAAAACACATGAAGAAGTGGCACGGGGAACACTTGATGACGAACGAGGTCAAAATCGAACAAGCAGAGAGAAGTTAGGCTAGAGCCCAAGTCCTCCGCGCCATTTTTCCAACAGCTGGATAAGCTGGTTAGCTGGATGATCCTTTCCTAGTTAATTGGTTTTTTGAGTGTTTTGATGTTTTTTCTTTTTGTCTAAGAAACTGCCAACTGAGAAATAATAGCAGGAAAATTGAATTGGCGTCTCCTTTTCAAACCGTCAATCTGAGGATTAAGCAGTGGTGAATATATGGAGCCTTTAACTGTGCAATAATTTCTATTTATTGGATTTCTGTAATAATGTTTGGCATGTGCTGGTACATTTATTGTATTTCTTTTTTTTTCATTTCCTTTGTTTCACAATTCCCAGGGTTTTGTTTGGAAAAACCCAGGTGACATCCTGAGATTTTCATTTAGCAAAAACAGAATACTATTGTCTTGAAACGATACTGTAGTCCGCAACTTTGAGAAAATAGTATATTCGAGCTGTGTGGATGATTTCTTGAAGAGAAGCCAAATTCAATCTTAGAAAGCTATGTGTTCTTTTTTGCTTTTATACCTGGTAGATGTATGAGCGAATAACAATCTTTGAAAGCTGTATTACTGTGGGAATCTTAAATATATCAGTATGATTGGATATTTTGAGGGTCAATAAAATAATATTTAATTTTTGTTAACTGAAATTGCAGACCAGAATTTAGATAACTGATCATTACAAGGGTAGCTGACTTCAGGTACAAAATGCTCATCCGTATTTAGCATGTTGTCTTGATCCTGGCAGTACAGTAGGTTATTTACAGACTGTTTACGTTAAAATTAAATGTGCGCCTAAGGGGCATCGATTATGGGTAGCCTCCTAGCCCCCCCTCTCCAGTGTTATGGGTTCATTTCTCGCCCCTGACTCTGTCCATGGGGTGTACCATTATTCCCAGGATAGGTTCTGGGCTCTCCGCAACCCTGTGTCAGGTTAGTGGCTGTCGAAGACTCGTGACGACAAGCTCCCACGCTATGCTGCCGTACACAGCTGCACGTTGTGTTCCTTATAGAGACGACATACCTGAGTTTTCTGTATGTTGTGCTACAGTAAAACCGCTCCTATTGTGGGAAAGCTAGACAAACTGGCCAGCAAAACCGGAAGCCCTGCGAAGGATGTGACAGACTCACCTGAAGTATCTTCCTCATTTCTAAATTGTTTGTACGTTGATGTCACCATTTTGACACTCATTGACTTCTTCTGGCTCCCCTTATAATATAATCGGGATGGAAATGAAAGCAGTCTGGCCCTACCATTCAGTGACACATTTTTCATTTTATCCTCAGTGTATTTTTATATATACATATAAATATTTCTGTTCAGTCTGAGAAAAAGAGAAAAGGTGTTTAGTGAAGAATGGTCCTATGGCAGCATTTATATATTATAATAATAAAAAAAAGATTTAGCCTAAGTGCAGATCCCACTTTAAAAACTGACCAGTCAAAATTTTATAAAGAACAAAAAAAAAAAAAAAAAATAGAAAATCAGTAAACTTGCAACGCAATATTTATTCTACCCTAGTATAAGCGCCCTTTTGTGGAAGAGTGGTGACAGTTAATATGTAGCACCGAAATATATTGGCCTCCACTATTTTTCCCGTTTATATAATTTTTAGTAAAAGTGTATGCATATACAAAATATGTACATATAATTAATTGATACGACAGTAAAATGTTTCTGACATTCCGTTTTACTGAATGAGTAATTGAGTTGGCATCCTTTATGCAGTCTCAGAATTTGCACAGTAGCAGTATTCGACAGAATAATTTGAACAGGTTCTAAAAAGTATTTTCCTTTTTTTCAGTTGATATTTTCTGTGATGTGTAGTTAAACGTAGATGATTAATGACGTGAACGATGCACTGCTAAATATTTTGAGTTTATTAAAGATTGACTTTAGTGAGCACCACTTTGCCTAATTCAAGATAAAAATGCATTATTTTAAAAAATAATGCATTTCACCACGTTTATTCCTTACCTGACCGATCGCCCTATATAATAGCGGAACAAAGTTCTAATTGAAAAGAAGACTCGCACTTTATAATTTGCTGAGTACGGCTGAATAAGAAATTACATTCGATAGTCTAGCAAACGGGCCCTGGAAAGGGAAAGATGACAGGGACTCAAGTGCCAGTATCACTTGGCGCGACTTCCTCTATCCAGGCACTATAAAATACAGTAAATTTACCTGTACAGTCTCTGCACAACCTGCTGAACTTTCTTTAAATTGTCTCACGACACAAATTTGTGCCAAGTTTATATATATTTCTTTTTAAGAAAGGAAATGAGTAGTCAAGAAATCCACGTAAATCTAATTTGCCTGCAAGTTTTCTAAGCTCGGTAAGAGTGTATACGCGCGAGACACGCTGCGGAAAAGTACGCGCGTGACTGCGCGTGTGTCTGCGCGAGAGCAGGCACGTGATAGGGCGCGTAAACCGGTACTGTATTCCTCACTTCAGGAAAGACTGCATCCCTCTGTAGAAATGTTACCGGAGAGGATAGACATTCTAGAGAAAAACTGCAAAAACTTTAGGAAATAGTGCACTCTGTCTTAAAATACGTTTACAGTATTGAAACAAGTACAACGGTGAAACGATACATGTATTTGTGTTAAAAAATCAAGTATTCTTTTCCAGATTTGCTTATAATTCTTTTGAACGCCGTAATAGCTATGTGTACATTGTTTTTTGTACATTTTTGTTCTGTTTTTGGTGACAAGGGTGTCGGTAATTATAGTAAATATAATAATGTCCTCGTTTACTGTAAAAGGATACCAGTATTTGTAATATCGATTGATGCCAGGGGCATTTTTGAAAAGCAGAGAAAAATACGTCAAAAGTTTTTTTTTTCCATTTCTTTATTCTTTTCTTTATTTCTTTACAATAGTGGGACTATTGATTTATTTGTCACTGTAATTGTAAAAGTTTTGGGTTCCAGTAAAACATTTATTCTGCCATGGGTGTAAAAAAATTAAATCATAGCTGTAAAAAGAAAAAAAAAACATGGGAAAGAGGGCCAACTGCATACAAACCACACAATAAAAATCAGACTTACTTCTTTGCAGAAAAAAACACTGCCAGACTATAAATTCCCTTATGTTTCTTCACTTAGAATGGATTTTCTCAAGTATTGGTTTAATTTTTTTTGGAGTATGTATTTTTTACCTTGCACATCCTTTGTAAAGATGGTACTGAAAGTACCTTTTCTGTCATTTTCTTTCTGAAAGGAGCGCACATAATTTAAAATCTTAAAAAAGACTTTTTTTTTCTATTTGGCATGATGAAATTGTGCAAAAAGTGACTTTGTATTCTTGAAAAGATTCCTACTGTACAGAAAGCTATTGTTTAACAACCTCTTGCAAAATGCAAAGTAATATGTCTTTGTTTTACTAGTATATTCGTTTAAAATATTTTTGTAACTTTATGATTGCCTTGTTTGATTTCACATTCTGGATTCCTGACAGCACTGAGTGCAGCCTTTATGCTCTGTGCGACCGCTGTCCATTGTCATCACTAATGTGTGAAAATGTTTTTGTTGCTGTTGTCACGTTCTTTTAAATTTTTTTTGTTTTATTTTTTTTTTGTTAGCACCTGCCTCCTGTTCTCCTCAGCATGACGAGAGCACGAGCTGAGATCTGGCTCTCGCCATAGCCCCTTTCTCGCACGCCGGCCCAATCCCCTGTTAACCCCGGGACAGCAGCGCGACCAGTGTTTCAAGTTTCGACGAGAACGGAGGGGGGGGGTGGGGGGACAGTGTGGCTCGGCACGTCGACGCGCTATGCACTATGCATGCTGACACAATCACAGATATACGTCTGTATATCGTCCATATATATTTTTTTTAAGTCTGCCGAACGGATGAGGAAGCAGAAGAGGCTGGAAGGCTGGCGTGGTGTGGCAGAGCTCACAGAGACACGGCATGTCTGGAAGACCTGCCAGATGGACGAGCGAGACCTTCCAGGAACTGGAGAAACAAACCTTTGCCTCGCTCCTCCAGACACGGCCTATAGGATCAACCATTAAAAGAAGAAAAAAAATGTTTCTGAAACATTTGGGACATGCTCATTAAGCTTCAGTGACTTTTTCATTTTATGGTGCAGCCGTAAACGTTTAAAAAAGGAAAAAAAAAAAAAATCGACGGCTTCCTAGTGGAGCGATGTTTTGATCCATGCGTACAGCTGTTCCCCCCTCGTGAAGTTTTTCCCGGACCCCAAGCAACGTTCACGCTGTTCAGAGACCCAAAAGAAAAACGTTTACTTTTTGTTTAACTTCCTTGTTGTATTTTTGTCGAGGAGCTGGGGGGGGGGGGGGGGGGGGGATT
>JAODLC010000043.1:13698667-13727043 GCA_026781145.1 Hippopotamyrus pictus
CCCCCCCCCCCCCCCCCCCCCCCCCCCCCATTGTCTTTGGCTTTATCTTACACATAAAAACAGAACCAGAAATCAGGCTCCCGCCTGTCCATCCTCCAGAAATGGTTCCATGAAGTTTTTGCCCCTTTTTGCTTTAACACCTCGACACGCACTTGTGTTTTCACGCTGACAGCCTCGCAGGGCCGGACTATTCACCAGAGCACTCTTCCCGCTTCTTAAAAACGTCCCTGCGCTTATTTCGTAATTAGTCAGTCCGTCCGCTTACTTCCGACACATCTTGGCCTCATAATACGTTCCGGTTTTTGTTTTTTGTTTTTGCCCATAATCCGGGGTTAAATAATACATCCCTCAGCTGTTTGCTACAATTGCTCTGTGACTGAAGGAGGAAGTCCATTGGACAGTTGCATTTCACTGTATCGCTGTGAGCACTGTAACTGCGAGCAGAGCAAATCTAAACATCACAACAGCACAATGTTTGTTTGTACAGAAAAATGAAGGAAAGCGGTGTTAATTATTAGTCAGTACTAGCACTCGTTTAACTGTATTTTGAGGTTTTTACAAAAAGAATGTTTTGAAAATTTATATATTTTTTTCTCGCGGCAGATTATGAGGATAAGTCCACCTTTAGGGCTTTTTAGAGACACTGGACAGCAAGGCAGTTAATACTTTATGAGACTGCAATGATTTACCTTTAAATCAATATCTCTGTCTTCATTAGAGTGCTCGACTGTATACATGGGATCAGAGTGAAATGAACTGCAGGCCATACAAGTCATTTAGTTATTTAAGCACTACAAACCAGCCTTTTTGCTTTCCTGAAACTTTCAGAATGTGTCTTGAGTAGTAAGATCACAATGGGGAGGACAGAATGATGGAAGTATAGACGGATGGATTGATTGATGGGTATATAAATAAATTAATATGATGCAATAATGCAATGCTTCAGCTCTTGCTGCAAACATCATTTCTTTCCCAGTTGCTTCACTGGTTTAATTTAAGGCGAATACAAAGCCAAGTTGGAGTTTATCTGCATTCTTAGTTAGTAGAATGCAAAAGTCCAAAGCAAAAGCCAAACACAATAACTTCCTTCGCTAAAGACACACAGGAGACTTGAAGCTCACAGAGCATTTCCCCCCACAAAGATATTTCAGTGACATTTTTCTTTCACATGTAATTCCTTTTTGCAACGGTACATAAAAATAATTGAAGATAGCATCTGCCTTCAGTTATGTGACAAGTTTAGCAGTGAGAAGCACTTAGGAGAAGTTGGTGTATGGGGACAGATAACTACTCGGGTGAGATTTTGAAGCGATTTGACGCTTAAGAAGCCTTGATAATATCTTCACACTCATGAAACTCTGAGTTTTGTCCAAAATCTGCACAACAGGGCCCTCCAAACAGAGAAGTATAGGAAATATATTCTTGCTGGCTTACAGCTGTTCAGAAACTTGCCTGCTGTTGTTGCGAATTGACCTGAATTGAATTGAAACTTTACTTTGCTATTTACACAGGTACAAAAGTATATGTACATTGGAATTCTTGCACAGTTCCCTTCAGTCAAGTTAAAAAAAAAATGGCTACAAGTGAAGGAAAAAAAATCGAATTATTTGATTATTCTGAAGTAAAGAAATGAGTAAAACAAGTCAATACACAAAATCGAAGAAACCAGCTTCCCTGAAATATCTACCAATTTTGAAACATCTGCACATTTCCAACCCTCCATTTTCATTACAATCTTCAGAGTAGCTAAATTAAAATTTCAGCAGTGGTCTCCTTTGACGTTTAATGGCCTACTGAAGGCCCCTCTCCCCTGACAGATGCCTCAGTGCTGCCTCCCGCTGCTGACCGCCAGCAGTGCGCAGTCCTGAAGCGGTAGGGGGAGGAATGCGATGCCCTGGCGAGCCACAGCCAACCTTCCCGTTCTCAGACGGCAGAAGAGAGCGCCTGAAAGGCCGATTACCAAGCAGGTTATAATTAAACTCGTCTGTGCTTGATGAAAGCAGATTCCATTCGCTGTGCTATGGTTTGTAGCACTTAGATTTTTATAACATAATTATAGTCCAAATCAAATAAGAAAGCTTAATATTTCAGCAGGATGAGCATGTGTCCAATTTCAACAATTACAATGACCTCAAGGTGGGAAAGCAAAAGCCTAGGTCTACTTAACGCTGTAATTATCTTCTGTTTGGGTGTTCTCAGACCAGAGAGGCACAGTGAGGCAGAGAGAATAACTTCGTGAACAGGCCTGATGAATGCACATTATTCTTATTGTGTTTCCCAGCCTGTTTATTGGTTCATTTAACTGGGTTGTATGCCCTTAAGCAAAGTTACCGACCCCACTAACAAGCCGTACGGGCCCTCTTTAACTTTACCTTTGCTAGTCAGGATCATTTCTGGATTGCCGTACGTTTAACTCGTGTAATATTTTCTCATTACTGAATGCTTACGCTTGTGCAGCGGCTAAGTGGTTAGCAGCCTCGTCTCACATATCCATATGTGCTTGTCTGTGTGTGTGTGTGTGTGTGTGTGTGGAGTTTGTATGTTCCATACATGTCATGTGGGTTTCCTCCTGCAGTTCAAAGGCTTTCACTTAGGTTAACTGGCATTTCTGCCAATGCTCATAGTGTGTTTGTCTTGCTATGAACTATATATCTGGGTCTCCCCTAGCTTTGTGCTGAGTGCTGCCTGGGAATGAACCCAGCAAACCCTAACCAGGATGGAAGATTGCTTCAGATATTATAATTACAGCTCTTTGGCCTGTTGGCTAAGATTAAGTATACTACCCGCTCTTATCAGCTCAATATCTGATACGTCCCCCATGGAGGGGACCGCATTTTTTGAAACAGGGAGCTGGAAGAGGGGCTTTCCCCATCCGCTCCATGCAGTGCCTCTGGGATTGGCGCACCTTTAAGGAATTCCCCCCCAGGGTTTCAATAAAGTACGTCTTGTCTTAGCTGATCTTATAATGTGTGCAGTGGTATTTTTACTCAATGTACATGCCATTTAAAAAAGGATAAATATGAAACACAATGCAGATAAATACCGGCAACTGTAATAATAATGAATGTAAACCTACCAGGTACATAGGAGAGTAACTCAGTGCCAGCTCAGAGGTCTGTACAAGTACCTTCACTCCCAGCAGACAAAGAGTTCTTCCCTTGTTCTACACCTACTCACAAGCAAACTGGAAAACGTAAGGTTATGAACAATAGGACGCTAATTTCTTAAGGCAGCTGACATACAGCTCCTAAATATCTTTTTTTCTTCATCTGTCTCTCATCACACTGGAAAAAAACAATATCATAATGAATTTTATTATGTTGGAAAATATAAAATCCAGTAACACAAGGAGCTTCTTTACAAATTAGAATACAGTCCCCCCACCTCCACCCGCCCCCAAATACCTCCAACCTGTCTGCAAAATATGATCTTTGCACAATCAAAAATGTATTAAATAGTAGTACTGTCTGGTCTTGTTCTGCTGGAATGTGGCCGGGACCAGACAAAATGGCATGCATCCCATTAAAAAATCCAATAAATAAAAGAAAAAATACTATAGATTGAGAAGAAAGTTTTTTCATGCAGTCGGACTGAAATTAGGACACGCTACCCGTGCTTTGCTTTGTCGATTCGATGTACTGCTCCTCATAATGACCATGTAAGCCGCGTGAACGAGTACGTCAGCCTGGTTAAGTTTTTATACGTAAATACTGTAATGCGGAAACGTGTTCCTCAGCTACGGTTTTGAATGCATGTAAACATTTATGACAAGCCGTCCGCCCAAGACTCGGTTACAGATTAGGGAATTCGTTTGGAACTGTTTTTTTTTTTTTCTTCCCCCCTCCAGTTACAAACGAAAGTGATTAGAAAGGAAAGCTTCATCGTACAGCCCACGCAATGAGGAAAGAGAGATGCAGTGGGTCCCGTTCTCGCTGTGGAAAAAGGTTTTGGTGTGGGGTGATAGGGAGGGACTCCCTATACCCAACCAGTAGGTGTCACCGGACTGGTCGGGAAGGTCTGATCAGTACCGGCTGAGGGACACTAGATTTGGCGTTGACCGTAGCCAGGAGATGTTGCACAAGAGGCTCGCCGGAGGGGCCACGTCAGGCCTGCATGCCAGATGTAATGTTTCATGCACTGACGGCCGCGGGGCTGGGGGCTGGCATGGCGAAGTATGTGAAAACAGGTCAGGACAGCCCAGGAGAAAGTGAGCTCAGGGAGCCCCACGCCAAACCCGTCACGCCCGTCAGCAGTAAGCCCCTCATTTTCAGCTCCGCGGCAGCAAACAGTAGCCATCTTAGGTGAATAAAATAATCTTAACTTCCAGTTAGGATTTATTATGCTGCTTCTAGAACTTTCATTTGAAATAAACGCTCGCTGAAGGCAAGGTACACTTCTCTAAAGTACCTCTTGGGATAGAGTAACATTAATTGCCACCGCGTTTTAAGTACGCTATAAAGTGACTTCACCAAAAACTGCACAAAACCGTAGTACGGTAAATGTTTGCTTTTTTACCATATTTTGATATAATGAGTGTATGATTGCAGTGTCATTAAGTGGAGACGGATATATTTGCAATGGATCCACTCCTCCTGCATATCAGGAGACAGGCTGCTCTTGGAAAGGGAGGAACTACAAGGAATTATTATTATTTTCTCTCCGAATTACAAGGAGACTGGGGACAATTTCTTCAGTGGATGTGCTCTGTCACAGAAACCACAATCCTGTTTCAAAACGAGGCCAGCACTCCATGGTGAAGAACCTACCGGAAGAAGGAGAATGAATGATCTCCTGACCGTGCTTAACTATCTCCCACTTCCCCCAGACCATTAAAAAATAGCAGCAAAGACATGTATGAGGAAAAAAACAAGGCTTCGTTCTGTAAACCCAGAGCCTCGTGGGAGCTGCCTAAGAACTGTGGATTTGGCGTGAGCAGAAGCTTCCAGCCTGCAGATGCATGATATTCAGATTGACTTTGGTCACTGGTTCCTGGGGCCGGGATCACAGGTGTATGTTCCCATGTCCCAGAGACATG
This sequence comes from Hippopotamyrus pictus, assembly GCA_026781145.1. Lineage (NCBI taxonomy): Eukaryota > Metazoa > Chordata > Actinopteri > Osteoglossiformes > Mormyridae > Hippopotamyrus > Hippopotamyrus pictus. The sequence goes on from JAODLC010000043.1 coordinate 13,703,703, forward strand.
AATGAGCTTATTGCACCTTATGAGGTTTCATGTCAGAGACTGCAAGTTTTCAGTTGCATCATCGCAAACATTCATCAGTACTGTGCAATTAACCATAATCTCAATTTGAAGATTGAGCATATTGTCTGGGTCCTTGTTTCCGTATGTTGTCTCTGTGGCTCTGTCAGCTAAGCAGCTATTCTGCAGGTTTCTCTACATCACATTGATTGTCGGATCCACCCTCCATTCACAGCTACTGCTAATTTTCAGGTCGTGCCCAGCTGACGTGATGACGTCATATATACTTCGTTCAACTCAGTCTTTCACAAGCGATAATGAGCTATTAATGACTTAAATTTGTAACAGTGCAATATTTTCTATCGTCACTTGTTAGTTAGATCAAACTTTTCTTCTTTGTTGCACTTTTCTTGCTCCTTTTTGCAGTACTTCTCACTAGCATTATCATCCAGAAATGCTGCTCCTTCTTTGGCTCCTGCTCATTAGCATTAACATCCAGAAATGCTGCTAATCTTTACAGTCCTTCTCATTAGCATTAGCATCCAGAAATGCTGCTCCTTTCTGCTGTTCTTCTCATTAGCATCCAAAAATGCTGCTCCTTCTTTGGCTCCTGCTCATTAGCATTAGCATCCAGAAATGCTGCTAATCTTTACAGTCCTTCTCATTAGCATTAGCGTCCAAAAATGCTGCTCCTTTCGTCCATTCTTCTCATTAGCATCCAGAAATGCTGCTCCTTCTATTGGCTCCTGCTCATTAGCATTAGCATCCAGAAATGCTGCTCATTTTTGTGGTCCTTCTCATTAGCATTAGCATCTGCAAATGCTGCTCCTCCTCTTGTTGTCTCTCTTTGTTTTTCCATTAACCGGCGTGTAACCTTATCTATTTAAGTGGTCAAAGAGTGGATTTTCCCTTTCAAATCAAAACCCCGATAAGTGAAACATACTAATTTAGGCGTATCTATGTGAAGAAAATCAAACAATGCAAACAATTTTATAAATATTAATTTCTTTAGTTCAATTTGGATTTATTCCAAAGTTTAACTGCAGTAATTTTAAATTTATTGAATTGTAGCGTTTGAGTTCACCTTAGTGGTGCTGGAGCACAGACCGTTCTGAGCCAGAGGCCTTGGGGCTCAGGCACAGGCCCTGAACTGAACAAAGATGGCTGCCATGGGGCCAGTGATTGGTAACAGGTTACGACAAACAGGTCTCAGTTGCCAGAGATCTAATAAATGTTAGGCTTTGCCGATTAGCGAATGGAGTATGGTTAAACCCCAGACTGCTGCGTCACAGCCAGTCATCACCCCCCAAAGAAAGGACAGTAATGATCCTCTTTCCTCATTGCACAGAATCCCACACTGCAATATCCTTATGCATAAGCTACATTTGGGTTGACGCCTCTGAAGGGTGGATCATGTGCGTGACGTGTGATGACCAGGCTGAACACCACAGTATGTCCAGACTAAGCGGCCGTAGGATCCGCTCTTATATTTCCCGGTCAGTTGGAGCGATAGGCCCACCTGTTTCTATCACATTACGGGAATGTGGGAATGCAAAATGAAATCAAATGGGCCCAAGTGGCGTCCTGTCTGCAGTGTCCGTTTTCAGAGTCCCCTTGCTTTCTGGGATCGGCTCCAGGCTAAAATTCTGCAATGAATAAGCTGAATATAAGATGGATGGATGGAAAATTTTTGCCCCTTACAAGACTTTGTTTAATGTCTCAGGTCCTTGAAGTGACATAGGGGGAATTCCCACACATGGAGCTCATACAAGGGTCTAAAGTAATGATGAGTGGTGGAGCCTTCGACCAAAGGTTTTGAGCTGAAATTTTGAGACCTCCCTTAGGATAGTGATCAAACCCAGCCAGAGATCGTGGAACAGCCCACAAACCACTTTGATCTTACATCAGCAGTTTACAGTATCCTGATTGCACCCCGCCCCCCCTCCACATGACTGGATGTAATTTCCCTCTGTGGACTTCAGGTCAAGGATTATGTGTTACCCTTTGTACATATTTGCAACATAGTACATTTTTAAAAAGCAATTTTTGATTCATAAACAAAAAAAAAAATTATACCTCAGATGCTTAAAAATAGATAATTAATAATTAACACAATAATTCAATGTTTTTTCCTCTAATGAAAGACTTTTAAAAAGACACATAGATAGTACCAAATACAGGGCACTGACTGCTGCTTCTGTGGAAACTTGCAGATCTTAAACGTGCCTCCTGGACTTTGTACTATTTCCAAATGCAATTTTCTCTTCTGTACAAACATTTTCTTTGACCTTGAACACAGTATTTTTCTGTAGACCTTTCAGATCAAAAACTATGTATTGACATTTAATATCTGCATAAAATGGACAAAAACTAAATTGAGATGTTACAGATATAACCCTGCTGCTTTACTATATTTATTTGTTTTACGCAGCTGATGGGGACTGATGAGCGGACAGTTGCAGTTTCTTTAGTGCCTTCTTTTCATATATAAAATCTCCAATGAGGAAAGAAGGCATTCATTTACGAGGGATTCATGTCTTAACATTTGTATTATATCCTCAGTCAGGTCAGATTCTCTGCATGTTTTCAATAATTGATGTTGAAAACGTAAAGTACAGTCGAATAACCGCAGTGAACCCCACATATAAAGGCTGACGTTTTTTTGTTTGCTTTCTTGCTAATTAATTAAAGGCTCCTTTTCCCTCATCCGTCCCTGTAACTTTGTGCAATTTGTCTGAAGTCTTTATTCTCAGTCTACTGGGAACTTAACCCTCGATTACCCAGACACAGGAGTCACGTCTAGCTGAAATAGGGCTGCTGTTTTACGTTTTCCCTCCGCTGAAGTGCCTCAGCGAATGAAAGTGGTCTGACGTGGCACATAGGGGCGTGACTTCACACAAATGTGTACCAGCCACCATCCCCACCCCCTCCCCCGCGCGTGTCCAGAAACGAGGTGGATGGGAGCAGGGAGGCTAGATGGGGCAGAATAAATCGGGCAGAAGTCAGATCTGTGATGAGATCCTTCTTTAAAAAAAAAAAAACAGAGAAGAGCAGAAACCCAACACTCATTTCACGCATATCTTCTGTGGGACAAGTTCCTACCCATTGAGGCCATCTGGTCCAAATGGAACATAAATTGATGTGAGTAGGGACAGGGACCAATTTGTTTTCACACTAGGGGGCTAGAGGCGGGTTGCTATCCCCCCCCCACAACCCCTCCTGGTGTGGGGAAAAAAAAAATATGTTCCATATCTTACTTCTGCCCGTTGTGGATCACTGTGTTTTGTCCATGGTGGCCACGTGGCACATGGTTGGGGGGGTCGAAGACCGGTGGATCCACCCTGCCAGGGACTTACCTGGGAATGCTGGAGGGAGTTCTGGGAATTGTGTATGACGCAGTGTAGTATTCCCTGCCTAGTGTAAAAATAAAAGCACCAACACAGGTCCGCAGCCCTGACACAGCCAATATATGCTTCTGTGTTCCCACAGACGCTATGTGTCTTTATGGTCGCCTGTTAAATCCAAAGCCGTAAAAGTCACTGATCATCAAAGAGATTTATCGCCTGCAGTAATTAAACCGGCCACCTTCATAAGGCATTTTGAAGCTTAACTGTTAAATTTAGTTGCTTAGTTGATGCTTTTGTCCGGAGTGACTTATGTTTATACAGCTGAACGTTTCACTGGAGCCATTTAAGTTAAAAACCTCGCTGAAGGACACTACAGCAGAGGTCCTCTGGGGTCAAGCCCTCGTCTTTACACTCTCCTGCCCCAAAGAGTTGAACTTGAATCTTTGGAAGAATTAGGGATGAGGGGGGCTTTGGCACAAAACTCCACATCCACACCAGTGACAGTTGGATTTGAACCCAAAAGCATGAAGGTGAACTACACAGCAGACCATATGTCCAATCAGAAATCCTGAAGCCACTGGTGAGCTCAAACACAGCACAAACCATAGCCAAAGAACTGTAACATCGGGTGGATCAGAGGTGGACATTTCACCTCTGAAAGTAAAAATCCAGACCAAGATTTTGTTTCAACCAACCAGTTGAGTACTCTGTGACTGTGATTCTTCATAATCAACTGGTTGGTTGAAACAAAATCATGGTCTGGATTTTTACTTTCTGGACCCAAAATGTCCACTTCTGGTGTAGATGTTCCTTCATGATGAAATAGGCGAATCCAGCTTGGTCTCAATGGTCTATGCTTCATGGATCCATCCATCCATCCATCCATCCATCCATCCATCCATCTTCTAATTGCTTATTCTGGTGAGGGTTCCTGGTGTGTCACGAGGTCACACCCTGGAAGGGACGCTATAGTGTGGACACACCCACACACACTCACTCGCACTATCAATCATATACTGGGGGGGATTTAGAAACACAAATTAGCCTAACTGCACCCCATTGGATGGGGAACACCAGAGTGCCCAGTATAAACCCCAGAAAAATGAATAGAGCATGCAAAGTACACACACACAGACCCGTGGCAGGCCAAACGATCAAGTTTCCTGCAAAAAATGGCAGACAGATGACCATCTGTATCACAGGGCCTCCAGAAGACAAAGGGGATATAAAAATACTTCTCCTGTCAAATTCAAACGATGTAGCACAAATTGAATTCCTGAGTGGCGCGCTATGCCATTTTCAGCTGTGTGTACACTCTATACGGCCATTTGTAAATCTTATTACAGATAACCAGCAATTTATCTGGAATCACACACAGACGCCTATTCCTTTCGCAGCGCTTCTATCGAGAGGACAATTTAAAATAAAACCAGGACATTTACACATCAGACAGGCGGTTTAAACTTATTTAAGTTGTTACGGTTTCGGAAGGGTGAGTAATGACAAGAGAACAATGTACCCTTAATTACGGCTGATAATTCCAGACATTGTCTCCCATTCACACGCAGCTCCCAATGAGGAGAAAGTGTGTTAAATCCCCGACGCTGCTGGCTGCTTGACACACGGATGGCTGCAGGGCTGCCAGTTGCCGTTTGGAAACACGGCGTGGTTTGTCTGTCTGTCTGTGTGTGTGTGTGTGTGTGTCTATGTGTCTGTGTCTGTCTGTCTGTCTTTGTGTCTGTCTCTATGCATGCCTACTTCATGATTAATTGACGTATTTGACGTATTGACATATGTGTGGTTTTGCATTCAGAATCCTATAGATGTTTCCCCATAACACTCTGAACTGTGCATACCTGCAGACATACAAATGTACGCATTTCTGCTTAATCGGCAAACCTAAGAGTCCGTGCATGAACACTTACGTATGTTTCGTTTTGAGCTCGAGCTTTTCAACAAACAACTGGTGCTTTTGAACAGCAGTCTGAGCTGCTACCGTCATTGCACGCCGGAGGAAAATCCCAGAAACATAAAGCAAATCCCTCCGGAAGCAGATAAAATCTCTACAAAAGCAGCGGACTGAATGAGGAAGGCAGCGGCACGGAGCGGACAGGAATGCTCCGCAGTGAAACGGCGCTACGCAGACGGCCGGGAGGGCTGCAGAGAGCCAGAGAAGCGTCCGACTCCGCGCATATACATTCATCATCGCCGCCGCTGACAGCGCCGGCCGCTCTGCCGAGAAGGTCGAGTCTTAACGGTCCGTTAAGAATCCACCTGATGTCTTGCTGGATACACACCCCCCTCCCCCCCTCCCCCACCTTCTGTGTTCGCCAAGGTTCTGGGATGAAAGAGCGCTTGTGGATGTCGAAGGACGATTATGACACAATTTGGGCAGCTGGATAGGGTATCAGCTTTGTGGTGTCTTTTAAAGATTCTCCCGCTATAAAAGTTTTAAGCCCTTTAAAACACAAGGGTGGGCTCAAGTGTGATTATTACTGTGAGAGCATCCACTCCGGTCCTGGTCAGGTCTTGGTCAATGTACGAAACTCCTACATTAATAGACATCCGATATTCTACAAAATAAATCGAATTCAGGTAAATAATGGCAGTGGCAGATTTGCTGAAGCGACGTGCACAACTTCCCAGTAATATTTAGGTAGCAAACTCAACTATGACTACTCTGTTATGATGGTGAGAAGTGGATTACTTGGAATTAAAAAAAAAAAAATAAACAGCGGCAATGTGTTTTTAAAAAACTTTTTTTGACAGAGCTGAATTCTGCTTCACCTTCTCGGCGTTGTCTGCCAGACAGCCCCCAGAATGCGTGTATCAGCCGGAGAGAGACGGAGACGCTCAGACTTCTGAGGAGCCGCGGTGAGACGCCACGTACGCGCGTGACTCACCGCTAAACCCCGTGCTTACGGCTCGCACTGCGTGTGTCAGTGTCACCATGCTGGGCTTGATGCTCAGGAGAAGCACATACGTCTGTGTGTGTGTGTGTGTGTGTTCCATAGGGCTACGTTTCACTTTAAATATGTCAGGAAGAAACTCCACTTAAAGTTCTCCCTGCAGTTACCCAGAATCTCGCATTGCGCATCCAGTCTTTGACCCACAGAAATGCCGTCATTCTACCAAAAATGTCCATTTGTGCCACCATGCGCTGTGTGATGATCTGTGAATCAATGCTTATACAAGCAGAAATCTTCAGAAAATATGATTGGTCCTGGCAATCGGATGCCTCAGACGCACCTCTATAAAACGGCTTTGCCATAGAGAACCTGGGTAACTCTTTTGCTGACCACTGAAAGTTCTTATATTATTTGTTAGTAGCTCAAAAATTCCTTTTTATCCAAAGAATCATCCACATTCCTGTTCGTAGGACAGGGTATTGAAGAGAAGCCTAATAATTCTGGGACTTTAATGAGGAGTCCTTTGGTCATGGGTCACCTCCAGAAACTTGTGCCTTCCTGAGGACTGAGGGTGGGAACGCCCTGACCGTTTCCATGGATAAGATGCAGCAAATGGTCTCGTTCTGGCCCTCTTCCCGCAAAGAGCAACTCGGAAACTTTTGTCTTTTGTCCCTCAAAATAACTTGTTTGGTGACTACACAAGCCTCACTTTAAACCTGACTTTAAAATCAGTGGACAACAATTTCCATCATAATGACATATTTTCTGGTCAAAATATCAAAAAAAAAAAGAGTGACTGTAAATGATTGGAACATTGACACGTTGGTCGTGAATACCCTCGGGAAACTGCAAGTTGTGACCAACATATTTTTCTTATGAAATGTCAAACCACACTGACAAACAGAGCAGACACTGACAGTTTCAAGTGTAATAATAATGAGAGCAGGACACTGTTTGAGTACGGTTTTTACGCTGAAGAATAACAGAAAACCCACAGCATTTTCCACTGTGTGATCTGCAGCCTGCTGAAATCTCATTTACATAGACTAACCAAACAGCAGGCACTGCAAATAAATACTGCAAACCTTGAACTCAGAGTCAGGGTTAAAAGAAGCAGACATGCATGCACTGGTCTCACCCTCCTGCATGATATATTTTTAATCATTTTAATCTGAAAAAAATGTCATCAGAATTTGGGGAAGTAAGAAAATCGGGCAAAAGTTTCAGCCTGATACGAAAGTGTGAAACACCCACGTCGACCATAAATCTCACCAAGTGATTAATGTGCTTTGGCAATAGCCGGCGTCGAGCCTTAATTAATAGTTGCAGCAGACGGCACCGGGAACGCCGCATGGCCACGCATGGCCCCGCCCTCTGTCCGTCGCCGTGGGTGATTCTGGCACGCTCCCCGAAACCACACGACAAGTCTCATCAGCTACAAAGCCCGGCTCCAGTAAGAGGGAGCGACTTCAATGGAATACCTCAGAAATTACTGCGCATGGGAGGCGCAGAATGAAACAGTGGAAACACAGACAAAGCCCCAGTGCATGGCCCCCGCAGGACGGCGGCGGCCGCAGCAGCCCGAGGGGGCCCGTGCACCGCCACTCGGACGCTGCAGGTCACCGTCGCATACTTTTAGACATATATGTTCAGCCATGCAGAGGGAAATGTTATTTTGTCCTTAAAAACATGCACCTGTGCAGCTGAGTGTAAGAATCCAGGAATGAAGCATCCAGTATCAGCAAACGCTGTGTTAGCTGCCTGAATCTTACAGATGTGCTTACATCACAAAAGATGACGTTCATCCATCATGGCATTATGGTGAGGTCAGGATGCACAGGGGAGATGCCAGTACATCCCAGGGCACACACACATAGATTGGGGATCTATATCTTTGTGGGGACTCCATTCATTTCTATGGGAATAACCCTAATCCCAACCATGACCGCCTTAACCCCTACCCAGCCATAACCTTAACCATAAGTAACCAAACAAAATACAAGTGTTTTGGCATTTTCAGTTTTTTGGTTGCTGCCACCAATTTTTATAAAATTGAGGTTATCCTTATGAGAACTGGAAAAATGGTCCTCACAATGTCAAAATAACAGGTTTTTATCACGTTATAAGGACATTTGGTCCCCAAAACGTAAGACATACCTGGACCCTACACACACACACCCTGTGGATGCCCCAGTTCATCAAACTGCCAGTATTTGGACTGCAGCAGGAAACCAGAGTACTCTAAGGAGACCTGTGTAGAGTATGGGGAGAACATGCAAACTCCACACACACACACACACACACACACACACAGACACACGCACACACACACAGACACACACACACAAAACACAGACACACACACACAACACAGACACACACACACACACAACACAGACAGACACACACACACACGTACACACACATACACACAACACACACACAACACACAGACACACACACACACAACACAGACACACACACACACAACACAGACACACACACACACACACGTACACACACATACACACAACACACAACACACACACAGACACACGCACACAACACACACACACACAGACACACGCACACACAGAGTGGAGGCAGGATTCAAACCCCGACCCTGGTGTGAGGTGTGAGGCAAGTGTCAAAAGAAGACTAAGTAAAAAAATTAAGTCTGCCCTTGAAGACTGCATGACTGCAGAGAAGAGAGAAAAAAAAATCACACTTGCACCCTTTAAGTGGAGTCAGGGATAATGATGAGCCCTCCTGACATTTAAGCAGAGAAACAGCAGTGCTGTCCAAGCAGGGGAAGCACGCAGCCAGACACCATGCCCCCCTCGCCACACTGAAAGGGGAGTCTGTGTTTTTCTGCTTTGTTTCGTCGCTGGGCACATTGCCTCAGCTGTGGCTGCGTCGCCCCCCCCCCCCCCCCCCCCCCGGTTAACGCTGTGCCGCCGCGGTAAACGTCCTTGCCGCAGCACCCGAGCCGTGACTCGTCCTGGATGGAGGTGTTGCCCTCAGAAGTCGTAAGACGTAAATCACAGCCAGTAACGCCGGGGCAGGTGTTGGGGCCGCTTAAGGTCACGAGGAATTATGTTAGACTCCAGCCAGGAGCTCTCAGACCCCAACCCCACCCCTGGGTGGACATGGGACGTCAAAAAGCAGTGAGCAGTTGGAATTTCAATCAGTGCCATTGCGTGTTCCAGTTTATTTTACCCATAGCGCAATCCAGATGTGGGTTATTTTTAGAGCACAGAAAATGCTTACGGGGGCAGCCTTCTTGTAATCAGTGATGTACAAAGCATACCAAGGTTTATAGGTTATAATAATCATAAGGCTTAGCATGGTGGCTCCATGGGTAGCACTCTTGCCTCTCACCTCCCGGGTTAGGGGTTCAAATCCTCCCCCCTGTTTTGCATGTCTGTAGATCTCGTGCTCTTCCTGTGTGGCGTGACCTTCTGGATTCCCTACTTTGCTCTGACATGCAGTTTGGGGAACTGCTATCTGGAAATGACTCATAGCGTGTGAGTGTCCCCTGCCCTGTGCCCACAGTTCGTTACGCTGGACAGGTGACCCTGTGCCACGTAAGCAGCTAGGAATACAGGTGAACGAAAATAATGAGCCTGGACTTGAGAAACAAGAAGGCAGAGGTCCAGCTAACGGAGCAGTATTTGCTAAGACTATCAATGCTTTGTGCATGTGAAGAACGATCGCCTTTGGGACCAGTGAATTAAGAAGCAGATATATAGCCCATCCGACACGGAGCAGATGAGGCTGGCCCAGACTGCCTCGCTGTCGTTTGTTTGCACGCATCCTTACAGAGCAGGGCTTGAAATTAAGATTTACGCCACATTATTCCACAAATTATAGCCCACCGCTAAGTCGCTTTCGGAGGCAACGGCGAATGTAAATCTAACAAGGCAGCGGCCGCCTTCGTTATCGAGGCCCCGAGGATTGCAGAAATATTCAAATGCGAGCGCGGCCCACAAATGTCCTGATGGGAGCAGGAGGGCAGAGTCGCTCAGCCATGTCGCTAATTAATGAAAAAAGGGGTCGCAATTATTAGCATAAGAGATATCTGATACGTCTCCCTCTCTCTTTTTACGAGGACGTAATCAAAAACGTTTAAGGTTTCACGTGGTGCCAATCATGCATTAATCTCTGGGTCCTTCTGCCCCGTTCCGTGGGCACCGTATTACCAGTAATAACATATCGGGGGTAATCACGCGTGGAGAGCACGGATTCCTCGAACCGGGATGGAGTTGTAAGAGATAATGTATTCCAAGCCAGACCAACTGCTGCTCGCCGACGGAAAGGGGGGGAAAAAGCGACTCGGTTGAGTAACTGTAATAATTGGAAAATGATTTTGATAGCCTGAAACAATCTAACATATTACAGAATTTTATTAAAATAATATCAAATCAAATTAACTGCCAATCCGTAATGAATTAGGTTACAAGGTAGGCAGATATTAATCGGTCTTGGCTCCCGGAGGGCAGGAGTGACAGGGAGAGAGAGAGTCTGTGTCTGGCTAAGTGTCTATGTGGGTCTTTGTACATGTATGTATGTATACATGTGTGTGTCTGTGTGTCCCTCTGCATGATGGTTGGGGCTGGGGCGGGGAGGGGGCAGGTTTAATCTGCCATTCAGCCTGGCGAGTCAGCCTGACAACATGGTCCTACTTTCATGCACCCAGCTCAATCCCAGCGTGGTGACTGGCCCCCAGCTCCCAGGGGGGAGGAGCCTGGCTAAAATGCAAAATCGTGATCTCTTCCCCCCCCCCACCATGGCCCAAGCCGCCTCTCCAGTGGCCTCGCCGCACACATCTGGAGCGCTTATTCCCAATCAGGCTTTTGTCTGCGCTTTGGAAATTATAATCAGATGCCTGGCTCAGTTGTGTTCGGGCATAGTGGGGTGAAGCCCCCCCGCCCCTCCCACATCCCCCGAGTGGTGAGACCCTCCAGTGTCGAGATCCTCCAGTGTCTTATGGGACAGAACTCTTGTCCCCCCCATGAGCCGTGTTCTGTCCGAGGCTGGCCTCTGCCTCTGGAGTCTTGTACTGATTACAGGGCCTTGTGAGAAAAATGCTAAAAACACGATTTCACCACAAAGGAGATGCGGCCCACTGACCATGCCTTGGAAAATTAAAGGGAGCAGGGGAGAGAAAAACTTTGGACGTGTTGGGAACGTATTGTTAGAATTCAGTTTGTTTTCAAAGATTAAGCTGTCAAATAAGTGGTCTGGCGCCAGCTCAATCTCTTAAGCCGATCTAGAAAAAAGGGAAAGATCTGAATAGGGCTAATAGATGGGGCTTAGCAAAGTGCAGAGGAAAGAGGGCTTTTTCCTGGTTTAGGATCACTTTACCTGGATTTGGCTTCACGCTGAGGGTGGATTAGCTTTGCCGGTCCCTGACATGCTACTTTATACCTGGGTGAAAGCTCACAGACGACACAGGTCCGTTCGTCACCACTGATCAAAAATAAAATATATATCCTTGATGTGAGTGTTGTGAAGTGTCCAGCACCAGGACGACCGACGACCTGTGGGTGTCGGAAGGTTCCGGAACTCTCTCTCAACTCGCTCTCCGCAAAGCTACAGATAGGAGATTAGAGGGAGTTGAAGATGACCTCAAGGCCCACCCAAAGTTAAATTGTATTTTTATTTTTTTGCTTTCTGCTGAGGCATCTGAAGCTTGCTCTCTCTCTTTCTCTCTCTCTCTCTCTCTCTCTCTCTCCTTTGCTCTGGACTTTTGAAAAAGCGTGTTTAACTTGAGTCAGGCAGCGCTGTTGTGTTTCTTATCCACCTGTTTGTTAATTCCTCTTACCATGGGAGTGTGCATTTGGGCAGATTTGGGCAAGAATGAATAAATAATTATACGAAAAATAATGACAGAAAACTTGGGGGAAACTTGTTGTTAGCGGAAAAAAAGGCACTTCAGACACTCCTGCCGCCTTCCTGATCTGAAAGAGAAAAATGTTTTTTCTTTCTTATCGTTTTTAATTAGTATTTTGAAAGTCCTCCCCCCCCCGCTTTATTTAAGTCTGCAGTTAGGAGAGGCGGATTAAAAACCACTGAGGAAAGACAAGGGATTTGAGACACAGGGAGAGGGAGGACAGTTCATTTTTATGCAGGCAGAGGGAGGACAGTTCATTTTTATGCAGGCAGAGGGAGGACAGCTCATTTTTGATCCGAGGGGGGCTTTGCAGGCCAGGGGGTGACAGCTGTACTGTCTTGAGCCTGGATTTGAATTTGAATTCTATCTAACGATGCAGCTATGCACGAACTTGGCAGGGCGATCTGGTAATCTCCTTGACACAAATGCCTGGTCTTCTCTTATGTGCCCTCTCAGAGATTTGAGTAATTAAAGTTAAATTGAAGGAATAAAAAAAATATATCCTTTCCGCACCAAAGCTGCCTCCGTAAAGCCAAGTGTGAATAGTCAGGGTCGTCTTTAAAACTGTAATCCCAAATGCTGTTTCCCCTGTTAACAGGGGTGCCAAACTCGGGAAGCCTCCAGACAGTAATAATGTATGGGTACAGTTCATTCACCTTGGCTTTAGCACAACATGTTTAAGAGATGAAAAGGAGAAAGGATTTGAAGGGACAATTCTTTCACCTTTAATGAAAATAAAGGGACTCTCTGTGGTCCACCTCAGGATGCAGAAGTGGACAGACCGGGGTCAGTATCTGTTTGTTTTGTTTTCTTGTTTTCCCCAGAATGAGATACACGATTGTTTACACATAAGATGATATTCCGAAAGCACTTTCACATTTGAATATTCATGCGAGTATTCAACGCTGATTATCCCTGCTATCATGTTTATTCAACAGTTTGTCTGAGCATAGGAGTGAGTGTTAATGTATGTTTACCTTAATCTGTTCGCGTCGCTTCTTCCGCAAAACCGTGCTGCACTGTGCCCACAAGACGGCTGATCTTTAATTGTCGCTAAATCAGTAAGACCAAAGGTAAAAGTCCTTAAATTCCCAGTTATGGTACCATGCTGGAAAGAATGCCATAATGGGATTTTGCGTGTCAAATACACACGCACACACACACACACACGTCTCTTATCTTATTTCTGGAGGTTCTTTATAGCTAAGTTTAACTTGAAAAAACAAACAAACAAAACAAAAAAACAATACAAATAATTTTGTTTGGAAAAAAGAGTTTGCTTAGGGAATCAGGGACTATAGCTGCTGTTGTCCTATTATTTGAAAATAAATGGCAAAGGTGCTAAAATAATTGAAAAATAATTAGTAGCATACATCTATTGTATTAAATAAACACATTTAGAAACCTTGCATAGATTATGAGCGCTGTTGCGGATTTCACGCTTCCTGGCAAACCGTCCCCAGTGGCGTGATGCGGACCACTGGGGGCAGCACACGTCACCTCATGCACCCTTAAATGTTACTTCAAGAGTGTCTGTCTTCTAATTGACAAAATTAAATTAATTTAATTAGTAATAGATACAAGTAAGCAATAAGACCGAGGATAAGCATTTATTTTATTTTAACGGATTAGCAAAATTGTTCTCTGGTGGGCGCAAAGAATCGTGGGTAACGCATGTACTGTAGTAAAATCAATCAGACATCGCAACAAATTGTTACTCTGACCAGATCTGATCAGATTCTTCTACTGGTTGGCAAATTGCTTTTTAAGTTCTGTACCTTACACACTCAAAAGACACTGGGAAACCCATTAGCTGGATATTAAATTAATTTTATAAATGATTTTACAGGAGAATAGAAAGTGCAGCGCCTGCTTTTCACATGGTGACTCTCTGCCGACAAGCCCCGTATCCCTGCGATTAGAGGAGCAACACCACAGGAGTAATGTCAGGTTTCAAAAAAAGAAAAGCATTATGGGAGATTGGGGGGTTTGGACATCAGGACCGCGGTGGTAACCTGTGTGGGCTTTGTGTGAGCCAGCCACAGGGTTTACTCGGTCTGCTGCCGCAGACGGCAAGGCGGCCAAGCTGGTCGGCAGGCGACTGAGCGTGACAGGCCCACATGAAAGCAGGAACGCCGCGCCTTGATCCACGACGCTCCCTACCTGTCCGGACACACCTGAGAGAACCCACTGCCCCCTCCTCCCCCCACCAAAAAAAAAACAAGCTCTGAAGGGACTCAGACAAGCGTCTGGATTTGGAGTCACCCCCCCAAGGCTACAGTTTTTGCCTCCGTCTCAAAACGGGGCAGGCGGGGGAGGGGGACGGAAGTGTTCAATAGCGTTAGGAAACAGTTAAACCAATTATGATTTATTATGATTTTAAAGTGCCTTTAAAGTAACAGCTGTTCTTCTTTGGGATGGACAAAACTTTTCCAAACACCCTGAGCAGGAGCATTATGACCGTAATGGTCTGGATCAGACTCCAGTTTAATAGATACCTGTTTGGAGTAATTATCCGTGCTTTCCTATCCTAGATACGCCTTTGGAGGATTTTTTTTTTTTTGTTTGTTTTTTTCCGTATTTTCTCATGATGCCGTATTCTGCCTCCCAATGTTTGAAAACGGTTCTAGTCTCCACATGAAAGCCTAGAATCCACAAAAAGAACCTTAGCATGACTTGTGGGTAACAGTCTTTCTGCTAAAGTAAAGTTACTCATGGCATAATTATAGGGAAATATATACAATATATGTATATATTTATTCAAAGGTATGTCCCTCTTGACAGACACCCCAGAATTTAAAATATGGCCGTTTCACAAATTTGATCAAGAAGATTCATAAATAGACGAAATTCACGATTAAGGACGTCATCGTGAACAAGACTAAAACAGAACAATCACTGAGCGTGAAGCACTGTCATTAAGTGTGATGCTGTTTTGTGTGAAGTGTAATCGTTTATGCTTTATGCTCTCTCTAGGAAGGAAAAGACTATGTGCTTTCTGTGGATTTTGTCATTAGTCACCCATATTCTTTTCCCTTTATTTTCCTGAAATAATAGGCTCCTAAGTCTCTTTTTCTTTTTTCGAAGGACAAGGAACCAGGGCTTGACTCGACTTGATGCTCTCCTGAGGATACAATATGAACAATGCAACATGAGTCTTTGACCTTTGTGTTAACTTTACCTTTCAGGTGAAACCGATATCTGTAAGTTGCTGAACAACAGAGAAACCATCTTTTTTTTTTCCCCTTCAACCAACTTGGGCCAGTTACTTTGGGAACGTTCCAAAAAACTGGATATGGAAGTACTGAAACTCATTTTTAAGATTTTTTTTTTCCCTATAGGTGTTTGACCAGCCCATACTTCTTTTAAATGGTTTTATAGGCTCTTTCCAGGATTTTTGTAGAACTTTTTGCCTGGAAGAAAAATATCACTATGACTTAATAACAGCACTGAATTGTTAAATATAAGCTAATAAATCGGCATTGTAAGGTCCTGCCTCGCCCCTCCTAGTATTTACTATGGACAAAGCATCCTGTGTATAGATACATACTGTTTTTGAGTTGTTTCACGTTTATGCCCGATATGTAAATTTGGCTGTTGATGATTAAATTGGCCTATTGGTATAATTGGCCTGACTGACCACAGAGCCCCCCCCCCCTCTCAGATGCCCCTCCTGCCCTCTCAGGTGCCCTGGGGGCAGGGAGTGCTGACAATCTGCCAAAGTGACACACCACAGACTGCTATGTGGGAAAACGGCAAAGACTGGCACCTGGCATGTCAAAGGGAGATGTTAGCACTGAGGGCATTCAGCGCATTCATGCTCAAAAATCCTCTTTGGGGAACCTTCACAGCCTCAGCCGTGAAAGACAACCCCAACTTAGAGCTGTGAAAAAGGTGCGATTAAAATCCTTACAGGGGGTGTTTTACCTAATGAGAATTTAGTTACAGCCAGGAATGATTCATATTTCTCCCTAATTTTCTTTTAAATAGACATTTTCCCTGGGTTTAAGTGACGAAGACCTACATGCGGTGCTCCTTTTATGTGGACGTTTCATGCGGGGTTTATGTGTGTTCGAAAAACGAACGACACCATCCCCACGGCCCTTTAAAAACAAAACATTTACTAGACAACATCGGGTAACAAATGTCCCCGTTCTGTTTATAACTTGTCTTTAAATTAAGTAAACTCTTGGCTTAGAGGGTTAATAAACTAGCTGGGAGACAGGCTTTAGAATATACTGCGGGCGTAATAACTGTCACGCAATCGCCTGGAGAAGTGCAGGACAAGCCAGCCCCAGAAGCCCGTATTTATCAGGGTATTGACTTTCTGTCTGCCGTGTCGTGAACTCTTTTGTCATAAACGGGAGCACTCAGCGCAAGTGCTGCGATCGATGAGAGGAACGGTCTGTCAGTTTCTCTCCCAGACGGCGCTCTCCTTTCTCACAGCCACTTAGAGATCTGGAAGACAGGCAGCTTGTGACGGAATCCGGGCTCCTGCACGGGAGAGCCTGTTTTTGAGGCATGTTTTGGATTCAGCCGGATGTAAATGAAATAGTAAAGCAGGACTTGCATAAAGCTGGCTCTGGTCGCTGTGGGGGCACCTGCCTGCTTATTCACCTAATGCCCAGAGGGCATCTGGAGCATGTTTCTAGTGCTAAGTCCAACACCTTGACAATTTCCTTGGTCTTCAACTGCTACAGGAATGGGCCTTGAATTCGCCTCTCTGTATTGCTCCATTCGTCTCCAGGAACGTATCCAAACCTGAAAATGTCTTAACAAATAGTGAAAACCCCAGCTGTCAGCTGTCTGCCATGAGGGGCAATAATGGTCAGAATACAAAGGATCTCAATGCCTACTTTAGACAAACTGTTAAAACAGTTTACACTCGTGCAAGAAAAAAGGAAAATAACTTTAAATATCCACTTAAATGTGTCATCATGCCATAATACATCTCTGAAGGATTAAAAAGTTTTCTCTATTATTCCACAAATTAAATACACATTTAATGTTATAAAACATTAGAGCTAAGAAACATTTAATGTTATAAAACACTATGGAATGCTCTCTCCACAGAGATTCCTTCAAATGAGTTATTGTAAGAAGTGAACTTTACTGGTCTGTAATTAACAGCTAATTAATACTATCCTCCCACATAGATCCGGGCTCTCAGATGGCAGTATGAAGCTTACAGAAAGCCCAGATAAACAGGTCACATCTGCCCTTTGCGCTTGCTATTCCTATGTGGTTCTCAGGAAGCTCCTCTGTTCTTCAGCAGACTTTAGTTCCCTAAGTACCCTTTAGTACCCTTCGTGCACTAAACTACAGATGAACATTTTGGATTTGGATGTCCAAAGATGAATTGGTTTTGTTGAACTGTATCATGGACCTACACCTGGATGGGGGTGGTTAGAATTAAAAACAGACCCCCCAATTTCCACACACAGTACATAATATAATGAGTAATTAATTGTTATTGTATCATTTTGCTACACACGTCTGGATATCATCACATGTAAAGATAGAAGGACATGATGTTTAACCAGCACCATGTTCCGTCTATAAATGGTAGGTAGCCTCTGACCGGTGCCTCCTTCTTGCAAGATATTCAATTCAATTTTGTCTCATCAGACTAGATGATCTCGCACTAGACTGATTTCTTCGGCTCCTAGAGCCCTTTCAGTTGTTTTTTGCAACCGCTAGGTAGACTGTCAACGTAAAGAGAGAAATGCTGGGGACCCAAATGCAGTGAAATGGGGTTTATTTTGAGAATCCGCAGGCAGAATTAAGAATCAGCAAGTGAAGATCTTTGTCCAGACGACGTAGGCAGAAAGATGAGAAGCCGGGGAGGTCCGTCCTACAAAAACACAAGACAAAGTACACCCGGGGAATCAGGGAATAAAAAAGTAGGAACGGGACAGACGGGATGGGACAGGACAGGACAGGATGGGACAGGACAGGACAGGACTGGACAAGACAAGACGGGACAGGACAGGACAAGACGGGAAGGGACAGGATGGGACGGGATAGGAAGGATTGCATGAATGACAGAGAAAGCAGGCTCAGCATGTCTCTTTGAGTCGATATCTCGCATTGAGGATCTGTACCAGTGTTGATAAAGAGTTGATAAAGGAACAGATGGTGTAAATGAGGTTAATTGATAGTTAACTTGCAGTTAGCATGAGGATCACATGTCAGATGCTTTTTGCTGACCTTGCTGACTGATGGAGTGCTGCAGAGATCGTTGCTTTTTTGACCAGGTCTGGCAACCTCACGTGAGAACTCTGAAGCTTTCTTAGGTTCTGGGTCACCTCCCTGACCAAGTCTCTTCTTGCCCAAATACCCAATTTTGGTTGGTTCCAAACTTCTTCAGTATGATGGAGGCTACTGTGCTCCTGGAAACCTTCAGAGCACTACCAGTCTTGTATTCCCTTTTCCAGATCTTTGCATTGACACAATCTGTTCACAGGGGGCTACAGAGAGCTCCTTAAAGGTTTACACTCTTCGTGCATTCTGAACTGTGGGACCGAATAAAGACAGGTGTATGCATTTCTTAACCATGTACAATCAATTGAATTTGCCATAACCAAGTTCTAAAGACATCTTCAACAAAAGAAAGAAAGATCAAAAAGAGAAACAGGACACATCTGGGCTCATTTGGCAGTGTCATCTTGAAGGGTCTCAATATTTGTTGTTTTTTATGGTATTTTAAAGGTATTTTAAAATAAATGGTATTTTAATTAAATGGTATCACATTATTTTTCCTAAATTTCCATTTTTGTTTTCTGGGGCATTGTATGTCCGTTGATGACAAAATGGAATTCATTCCATTTTGAAATAAGTCAACAACACGACAAAGTTTGGCAAAAGTTCAGGGTGCATAATACCTTCTAAGGGCTCTGTATTCATGCAACATTTTTCATTCAATGTGATTTACAGATAAAGAGGGCTGAGGACAAAATGACACAGTAATTACAGTAAGTTGCAATAAATACAAGCAGGCTTCTATCATGGTTGTTGGATGTTCTGTATGATGGAGTTTCCAGTTATTGATAGCATGTGCTATCTGTTTGTTTATGCAAATGTTAGTCCAATGCCAGGGGCTGCCCAGGCAGAGCCAATGAAGAAAGCTGTTGATGATTGATGGTGTGGACATTGCTAGACAGAGCTGATGAATGTTCTTGGCTGCGACCCCCTGTCATGTCAAACATTGGGGTCAGGGGTCGAAGGTAAGGCTTGTTAATCTTGCTGCCGCAGGAAGCTTCAGTGTGTTGGTGCTCCAAGTCCAGTCTTTAAATTAAATTCTGAGTAGCAGTGAACCAGACTGTCATGTACGGCCGGGGCACGGAGCAGGAAAGCAGGGACTGGATTCAAAGTGTCCGGCAAATACGGGGTTTAATCAAAGACAGGACACAATCAAAAGACAACTACACCACAAATAACGTCAATGACCGGACACGGTGAAACATACTCCAATGCGGACTAAAATACATAGGACTAATCAACAACAACGAGAAACAGCTGGTAACAAGGGGATTCCACACAAGGTTGTGAGGAGGCGTGCTTAGCTATTAGTTAAAAAAATCCAAGATGAGTTCCCAGTAGAAACAGACAAATTACTAAAAGGTTAAGGAATATAGATGGAGTCCCAGAAGAAAGTGACAAGTTAGCCAGTGGTTAGAAAACATGGATGAGGTCCCACAAGACACTGATGGGGAAGTCTTAGGCAATGAACATTTGTTTGACGGGAGTTTCTGGTTCCCTCTTGAGATTACGCAGGTGTGATTGTCAGCTACTTCTGTCAGGTGATATCATCGCTTTTGTTTGCATGTGATTATGATTACTTGGACCTTGTCTGAGTTGCATTGCCCCTCCACAGCGTCTCAGAATACTGGTGAAACTACCATTAATCTTTTACACGGAAATGGAAACTCAGAGAAAATGAAACATTCTTACCAAGGATCTAAACAGGGTTTCAACTTCAAGCCAAGTGGGGACTCAGCGCAAATCAAGCCAATCCAGTCGGCGTGCTGCAGGTTTACTGCTAACCGAGAGGTGCTCCCTCGAGAAGATAAAATCTTCAGCAATTTCTCTGGTAAAACCGTTTCTTTTCTTCGGTCTCTGATGAACAAATCTCTTTTACTTTGCAATTTTATAATGGATAACAACCCTGATCTAGTATTTTTAACGGAAATCTGGCACAGATAAACTGATTACTTTTCTCTTAATGAGGCTACACCAGCTGGATACAAATGCTTTGAAACCGCCCATATTCATGGACCAGGAGGCAGACTCACTGTGCTCTGCTGAGAGTTTCCAAACTTTCCTCCATCTGGGTTGTCTCTTCCTGTTACTGAGACATTTTAGTGCTTTAGCCTGAGAGTAACAGGTAATATCTTCATTTGCTGGTTATATATCATGCTCTTAAATCAAACCCTGTATTTTTAGATCTTTAGATCTGACTTTTGTGCATCAAATCCCATCTCTGTTCAAACAAGCTACTGGCACTTTATTATTGAAGAACCCAAATCTTAATCACAACTTATTCTCCGGTTACTACCCAGTCTCTAAAATCCCTTTTATTGGTTGCTGATCAGTTACTGCCTCACATGAGCTCCCATAATCCCTTATCATTTCAATCAGGTTTAGACCATTACACAGTACAGGTACCATCCTTGTGAAAGTTAGCAATCGCTGGCTAATGGCTGCTAACTCCTACAATCCTCATGTGTCTCTGCTTCTCAGCAGCCACTAACAGAGTAGATCATAAACTCTTGTGAAGATTAAAGGATTACACTGGTCTACTAGATATTGCTCTAAAATGGTTTTCCCCTGATATCTCTAATAGACAAGTTTGTTTTGACTGTAGAAATTAGGTCAGATATGCCATGGTGTCCCTCAAGGGTCAGCGTTGGGACCCTTTCTCATTTACCTGATCCCTTTAGGCCAGATAATCTGTCATTGGGTTTCAATTTTCTCAGATATGCAGATGTACATTAACACCCAACCTAATGACTACACTGTCACTGAGAAGCTAAACAGCTTGGATGAGATCCAGTGTCAGATGAGTCGTAATTTCCTCATGCTCATCAGTGACAAAACAGAAGCCATATTGATTGGAACCTCTAACCAGATTTGGGTTGCTTGATGGGGATGTTATCTCTCTGTATCAAGAGGTCACAAATCTTTAGTGATTTTAGTGATTAAAAGTGAAAACTGTGCTATTATTATTATTATTATTATTTTGTTGCTGTTTTTGTTGTGGTTATTATTATTATTATTATTATTATTATTATTATTATTATTATATTACTGATGTTGTTGTTGTTGCTGCTCTTATTTATTTATTCATTTATGTATTTTTTTTTTGTTTTTGTTATTGGGCAAAGATCCAAAATGCAGTCCTTTGGTCCTTAAGAAATGCACCTTCTAATAATTCAGTAATATTGACATACCACATCATGTGCAAATTTTTTTAAATAAAAATATCTGATAAACAATGAAAAATAATGCATGACTAGCTGGAACTCTCCTGGAACTGCTTCAGATGCAACTGAACACAATTACAGTATTAATCTGACATACCTATTGACGTGAAACTCATTTTCAAGGCACAACGCTAAATGAAAACAACAATTGTAAAAGTGAGAGGCCTTTAAAACTGTAATTATGTATTTATTTACACACCATCCCTTTGGCAGCTTATTATGTAATTATGGCCTTTCTGGGTTTTGGGAGTGAGGAATGGAAAGGTTCAGCAGCCATCGTCATGGTGACAGGGCTCTTCTCAAAGGTCCTAGCTTCTCTCTGACATTATAATAGCACCAAGTCCCAAGGAGATCCACCTCATAGCAAGTTCCATGTCCAATAAAGAAACCTCCATAATGCTCCAATGCATCCCTGTTTAACCTATGAGAAATATATTTAGCTAAAATGTAAAACATGAAGCATTTATTGTCATATACAGTACACAGTAAAAAACATGTACATGTTAGAACCGTGTAATGAAATTCTTACTTTGCTTGCTCACCCTTTGAAAAAGATTTAAAATAGAATAAATTAAAAAATATATAAAAATATAAGAATCAGAATCACTCAATAAAGTGCACAGTGCTAAATGACATACAGTAAGAGTTGGATATGAATATGGGGTCAGATTAGCTTGAGCTTTTAGCATTGTTCAAGAGTCTGATTGCCTGCGGGAAAAAGCTTTTCGTCAGTCTTGTGGCGCGTGACTTTATGCTCCTGTAGCGTCTTCCTGAGGGGAGCGGTGCGAACACGATGTGTTGGGGGTGAGTATTGTCTTTAATTATGTTGGGGGCTCTCTTGATGACCCTGCTGTTATAGATGTCCTGCAGAGAGAGGAAGGTTGTTCCAGAAATGTACTGTGCACTTTTAATTACACGCTGGATTATCTATGGAAAATATTATTATTTTCCTGATGAAAAGCTGACATGTGGTGTCTCTGTGCACCTGACTGTGTCGATAAGCTACTTCCCTGACACACTTCGCTTACACAGCGGAGATGTCATGCCACATAGAAGTCTTTTTGTTCTCCTCGAGTTGACCACCTTCTGGGTAATTTGCGGACTGGTACGCGGCGTCCTAGAACGCGCACTTCGACACCCAGTGCTGGCACAGAGATGGGCGCCTGCGTTTCAGATCACCCCGACCGAATTATGTGCTCCAGGTAAACTCATGCTCCGCACTGCCATTAAATCCTAGCAGTAATTCTCAGCAGCTGGATTTCTGCCCCAAGTTTTACCAGCTGCCACACAATCTCCCGCTAAAACACACCCCGCAGCCTGCCTCCCCCACACACAGGCGCATTCTTCACCCCGAATGGCAGACAGTATGCATGCTGTTTAAACCACAGAACAGACCAGGGACACTGGAATAGCAATGATATGTCTATGGATAATAATAATCACAATAAAGAACACATCAGGATCCTGCACTTTAATAAAGTAATACAAAGAAAACAATTCTGGTGAAATATCCAAGCAAAGGGAAGCTGTACTATTGTACATATAAATAAAAATACAATTGGAAAAAATGTAAGAATGACCACGCTTTTGTCACATGTATACCTGGCTCTGCTACCTCCCTCTCCACCAATGAAATGCCCTGAAGCACCTGTACAGTGTCTCCACCCCTCTGTTGGAATGTTCAGTCCGCTGCTGTGGTGGTGGGGG
>JAODLC010000043.1:13727143-13740189 GCA_026781145.1 Hippopotamyrus pictus
TGCTGTGGTGGTGGGGGAGGGGGGGGGGGGGGGAAAGATCAAGTCCACGCTCAAGTTCACGCCCGTTTTGTGGGATTGGTACATCCCTGTGGGGAGCCGGGAATCGGAGAGGGTCCTAGGGGCGTGGTCGACCCCCGAAAGGTCGTGTTTGGACAAGTAAATGTCTGAACAAAGGCCTCAGCCCCAAGGATTTGGCCCTGTCTGTGATTCGTTATGTAAGAAACCGTGATGAAAGACGCAGAATATCGGTGATTATTTTCACTGTTGTTGTTTGCATTACTAGTAACACACATCTTTTGTCAAGAGCCGTATGCTTAATAAGCACTGGTCAGGGACTCTTTTAAAAGGTATTTCACTCTGACAAACTAGTTTAAATTAAATTTTGTGACACACAAATGAAAAAGGAGATCAGATAATGTTACTGTAAGAGCAAAATAGGCAAAAAGGATGGTAAAACAAACGTTTTCTTCAACCTGAACTAGCAACAATATTTGCATTAATTTTCTACAAAAGTTATTAGCAATTTGTGGAAATACAGAACTGTGAAGACCATTACTGGAAACCCTAGGAATGTCAGGCTGTAGTGGAACACACACTCACACACAGTCACACCTATATAAATATGATACAGTAACCCCTTCACATTAGCGAGGGCTATAGGGAGCAGATCCACGCCAACGTGACAATTCGCAAATAATACTAGGGCCCCCCTAACCTCAACATAAAAAGTCTATGTATTACCAATTTCTAAACAAACAGCACTCTACTGTACACTTTGCATGTTATTTCCTATCAAGACCATTTTATATGATATAATAACCACCTGGATTATGTACGAAGTTACTACTGCACGCATTCGGAGCACCATGTTTTGGACTCACTGTTAAAAATGCTAAATTAACAGCACTGGAAAGTTTACAAGTTACTGTGAGGAAAGCAAGATTCCACAGTCACAGGGAGGGCTAAGCACGTGAGTGCGGCTGGGGGCCAAGCCAAAGATGAGCAATCCACCCTAGTCAAGACCTTTAGTATTATAGATAAAGTGTGCACTTACGCTAAGAAATATTACGTACGACTAATGTTTATATATTATATAATTTTATGTGATCCAAATTATGTTCAGTATTGTTTTTGCTTGCATGTCATTTGAGAGCTTCTGTGATCTTTTTGCGAAACCCGTTCCCGTTCATGGTCTACTTGCGATTAATCGAAACCTCGAATGTGAAAAGCTTGAATGTGACGCCGTTACTGTTTTTATATTACAGTATGATCACAGTGCCCATAATATCCATCCATCCATTCATGCAGGAATCCATCCATGTTTAAATATGTTTTTTCTTGTTCTCAAGATAACACAGAAGTATTTAGTTGCTGTCCTGGTCACTCCGTCCAAATACTGATCACCTTGCATTTCATGGCAGGTTATGGTCTGACTGTACACTTTGCATGTGACAAACAAACCCCTTGCATCCTTGTAAGAGTTGTAGGAGTTAGGATCCATCCATACATCCATCCATCCATCCATCCATTTTCTCCAGTCTTTAGTGAACATAGACCATTTCTCAAAAACCACAAGGTCCAAGGCAGGGGACATCCAGACCACCATCAGGCTCACTGATAATATCTCTGACTAATTCATAATGAAAATCATGTCCTCTGTAAGCCTCATCCTTTCATGGCAAGGTATTCATAGGTCTTCATTCTTGCTGCAAAATTATTATTAGTAATATTATTTTTATTTTCACTTATCTCCGAGTTTTTTTCTAGCATGATTTTAAATATATATAAATTTTTAAGAATAATAATTAAAAATGCAAGCGAAAACAAAGCACAAATTGACTGAGGGAGATCTTTGAACTTTGGAATGTTGTCGTATCATTTGGCCCAATCGGAAGGATACGGTAACAAAGCCACACCCAGGCTGACCAGAAGCTTCATTGCTCAGTCATGCATACAAAGCCTCTTTATTGACTGATGTCAAAAGGCAATCTCTATGGCAACAGACATGTCTGTGGAGGTCTGCTGTGACAACTTGAGAATGACCTTGACCATACCATAGATCACTGAGGAAAAAAAATAAAACATGCACATGCCTTTTCAGGGAAATGACAGAGGTAGACATAGAAATCAGAGGGTTATGGAAGTATGCAGCCATGTGAAACAGAAGATATTTATTCATTTATATATTTGGCATCATATGTCGGCTCTGTCCCAAGGGAAGAGAAACTCTGCCGTTGACATTTCACCTATTTTATCAGTAACAGACCTGTCCCAAACCTGAGAGCGTGTCACAGCAGCTCCCAATTCGGAGAAGCACCACACCTTGGTATCCGCAAGACAGAAGTGCTACAGGGACTGAAATGACCTGGCATACGTTCCCAGAGAGCATAGTCGGAATAATTACCCCATAGAAAAAAAATGTGCAAAAAAGTAATATTAGTAGGATAAAAATGATTGTTTCACAAGGTGTGTTACAGTGCACTATGAAAAAGGGATGAGGATCAGAATATGGAGGCGGGAAGGACAGCGGACATGCAAACACTATGAGTGTTTGTACAGGATTTTGGATGGTTAATTAAAGGACTTCAGGTTATAACGTATGCTCTTGGTGTCTGCCATTGTGTATTATAATCCTGTGCAAAGAATGGATCACACTAAAAGTCTGTCCAACAGATAGCAGGGCTGTACTTTTAGAACTCTTAGAATTCAGAAGGCCGGTTATCTTAAGAACTTAGGACATTGGTTGGGTTGTACTTCGAGAACTTTATAAAAACATTTCAGCCTCGGTCCTGACCGTGAAAGGTCCATAGCTGAGCGAGTTTTCAGCACTTACGTACCGCCCATTCAAATATGTCCTCTTAACCACCACTGATATTCAGCAGGGCCGTGGACTACAGCATTGTGGGTAAACAGGTAAATACAGCTTTTTCAATGTTCTTTAAGTGGAAGTGAGCAATGCATATGGGATCCTTATGATGAGCACTCGACAGGGTTTTCCAGGGTGAAACAGTCAATGCCAAGGAACCTAAAAGCTCGCCAAAGTTGCCCTGCCATGACCAACCACAACCGGTCAGCCTCATCCTTCCTCATTCTTCAGTTCGAGTGTCCTCCAGATGCATAAGTTGTGCATTCAGTGTGTGGTGTACACCAGTCTTGTGCCTTATACTGCCTGACTTAGATAAGCAGTTAGATGATGGATGGATGGATGGATGGATTGGTGTCCTAAGAAGTTATTTTTCACCCAGTAATATGCAGGAAATGACATGATTGCTGTAAAAATTA
This sequence comes from Hippopotamyrus pictus, assembly GCA_026781145.1. Taxonomy (NCBI): domain Eukaryota; kingdom Metazoa; phylum Chordata; class Actinopteri; order Osteoglossiformes; family Mormyridae; genus Hippopotamyrus; species Hippopotamyrus pictus. The sequence goes on from JAODLC010000043.1 coordinate 13,730,426, forward strand.
CCAAAATTATATAAATCATACATGCCATGTCATTCTGGACTTTGTTAACCAAGTCACATAATTTCTGGGAAATTCTTTGTCATTCTATCATTTTTTTTTCTTTTTGATGCGGCACAAAGGAAAATTATATAAAAAAAGAAAACCAGTCAATGATCTAAAAGACCCAGTTAATTTCAACAGGATGGGACTCAGCAGTGACTAAAATTCAGATTTAATTTCATTCCTGCCAGCAAAGGGTCACAGTAACCTAAATCTCTTTAGGTGAACAAACCTCTTATTCCAAAAAAGAGAGAGGTAGGTAAGCAGTTAACAGGTTTCATTCATATTGACTCCCCCAAAATAAAATGAATAACAGGGACATTTTAACCACCTATGCACCATGGGGATGATTACAGGAAGTGGGCGATGGTGCAGCCAATGCTGGCTGGACTTTTGGGCTGTGTGACTTCAGGCCCGGAAAGTCTCTGATCATCCTCTCTCAGCCGGGTCAGCCTCAGTGGCAGAAGCAGCGTAGCCTGTTATTAAACTGCGAGTGACACCAGCAAAAGCTGTAATTCGAGCGAATCCAAAATGCTCCACTTTGCGTCTCACTCATGAATTAATAGAGAGCGATATTGCTTGAAACCAAACCCTCATGGCTACACGGCGAAAAGGAAACTGGAAAGAAGGAAAAGAAAGTCTCCGTGCCCAAGTCGCATGCTGAATCGCACGTCTTTACGACGACTGTCCTGTTCAACTTCATGGGAGCTGCCCTAGTGGTGAGTGTCATGACTCCTAGCGGGTTTGCTATGACTCTGGAGTCTCTGCCGTTCTGAAAAAAGCTAGACAAAAACCGGCCACGCTTCCAGAGCTGAGGCGCCATGAACTATTGCATTGTGGGGCAGAGAGGGAGGACTATTCCTTCTCTGTATCTTAGCTCTATAGCCCGGTCAACCTGAAATGGGGCAGGAGAAGTTGGGTCTTCAGTTTATTCTTCATCAGAGGTCAGAAGAACCCAGAGGAGATCTCTAACGAACAAGGGCAATGACGACATGGCGCTCAGCGAGACCATGACGGACGGAGACAAAACAGGCGTGTGAACGTGAGATGAACCACCCAGCCCATGGCTTGTCACCTCCCAAGCTTGCAGGCACGCACAAATCACTCTAAAACCTGAAGATCACCCCCCTCCCTCGCCACTTTCCCTGGCCACAGTCCACAAGCACTCGAAAACAAAAATGTCTTAGGTGGATGTAGAGCAGAGAAAGGCTGTCACAAAGGTGCGAGATTTACATGCCGACCCGCGTCAGTGTTGCTTGTAAATCAGCGGTGGGTGCCCTGAGGTAGGAAGGTCGCAGGTATGTGGATGAGGCGGGGTAGGGATGGGGGGGAAGGGGTGTGTGAGAAGACAATGGCGGTCCAGATCTCCATCCAATCATGGTCCAGAAAGCGGCAGACACGAGAACGTCGAGTTGTTTATTCTTCAAATTTACGAGCTGATGATTGTTGAAATGTACGCTGACCCAGCCCTCCTCCCCAGTCTCCCCAGGCACAAACCCACCCGACTGCCGGCCCATCCCCCAGACTCCATCAGACGTTGGTTTCGAAAAGACTTTTTTTTTTTTTCCAGTGATCTGGCCAAGCTACAGTGGGAACGACGGCGGCAGCGAGGTGGAGATTCCTGCCCACACAGCATGCTTCTCACCCCCCCCAGAGGGGTGGAATGGGAGGGGGGTAGAGGTGCCGCTTGCACAAAAATCTGAGACAGTCGCGGTGGAAGGCCGCCCTCTGTACACAAATATGCAGCGCTTCAAAAGGCTCTTTTAAGGGACAAAAAAAAGTGGCTTCACCTTTGCTATGTTTTCATCATGGAGACGGCGTCTTTGTTCCCGGTGAGAGTGTGGGACGCTCTTTTTGACATGTGTCACCGACGGTTAACTCCATCAAACCGGCTCACAGTAAACTGTTGACCAATGGCGTTGGCCGAGCTCCCCTGCAGAAGTTGTGCCTCCACACGGCGCTCGTGGCTTTGGTGCAGCTGCTCCACTTCCCCCAGTTTAACGCCTCCTCGCCCCCGTATCGGAGGAGCACCCTTGGCTGGAGACCAACTCTTTTACGAATAACAATGTAAGGAACGTGTTAAGGACGTTCAGCCTTCCAACAAAAACGGTTACAGGTGTGCTCTCTCATGGTTACAGTTTCACCAGGAATGTATTTATACTACGGCCGTACACGTCTCCCCCATTACACCAGCGACAACATTCAACAGGAGAAACTTTATACAAATAATGTGCTTATTTTCCATTTTGCAGTTACCATTAACATCTACCTATTATAGGCGAGCACTAATACATTCTGACTTGCGAATTAATATATGCATTTCTTAATATGTAAACAAATAATAGCTAATAAAATAGTTAATAAAATTAATCTAGAATGAAATACAAGATGAATGAAGGCGACAAATGTGTTATTAATGTATAATAAATAAATAATCATGAAAGTGTTTACATAAAGAAAAAAACTGCCAACCCCTAATTTATGGAATCCCATTAGGCTACATCATGGCCGTCTTGATCTGAAATACAACGTAGACCTAAAATGCTTTATAAGGCTCAGACATACTGTCACTGGCAGGCAGTAGGTGGACCCACTAATGGTACAAGGGACTGTTCGAAAAAAGCAAAACAAGTTTTTTTTTTTTTTTAATGCAGAAATACGTGGGTGTTTTTAATTAGCGGAATGGGCAGGGGATTATGTAGAAGGACTTAAGTCTGAAAATGTTTTGTGTTAAAGGTGACGCGATCAAGTGAGACGCTGAAGTTTGTGCATCCAGCACATGAGCACGGCCAAATCGATTTGCGACTTATTTCAGTCAGCTCCTTCTCCTGCCTGATCACCTGCCTTTATTTTGCGCCCTCGCTAATCCAGTCACAGGTTAATTAGCGTTGGGGGGGGGGGGGGGGGGGGGGGGGGGTCAGATTCTGCCCCATATCTGCTGGGACTTGAGGACAGCATTTTGTGTGTGTGTGTGTATAATTAATCTTGATAAAAAAACAGACCACATTGCTCTCTTTGAGGGCCGTATTTTGTATTCTTGTGGGCAGATGGGGCTTCAAATAGCTGACCTGTGGGTCTTCTCTGCATTAACAAATGCCTTAATCAAAGTTCAGATGCAATGCGGTGACACATCTGTTTATATAAGTGACGGTCTCCTGCCATGAGCGTTTCAGCTGTTCATGTCTCCCTGCTAACTGCTTTGTTGCCACACACTAATCGAGGTGTGTAATAAACTGGTCTGACATTCTGGGATATTAGAAATGAATCACATTCGCCGGTTACTGAGCGGTTTTATACTCCACTGCTGCAGTCTGTGTACCGCTCTGGAGGCTAACTCATCACCCACCTCAATCGCTGGCATAGAGTTGGGGTTTCGGGAAGCAAGGCCCAGGTCTCCCAAAAGAAAACCTACCTTGAATAACAGCAAACGGAGTCCCCATCCCTTTTTTCTGTGGTTTCAAAACTGCACACAGCCACCAGAGAACATGTGGCACAATGCAGCAGCCCTCGGACCTGCTCAGCGACGCAGGTGGCTCTCAGTCCCATGCCGTCCTCTTAGCTTTAATTACACAGGAAGCCTCCCCAACGCATTTGGAGTACATTACCCCCCCCCCCCCAACCTCCCCCCTTTAGACTCCCGGAACATTCCGGAGAGTGCGGTGCACGGGTATGCTGGTTGGCCAAGTCTAGGAGAACAGCTCCAGCAACGAAATGCAACAGGAGTTGGGAGGCCGAGCGAAACGTGTTTATCATTAAGTGGTTTCTCTTTTTTTTAAAAAAAAAAAAAAAAAAAGAGCGAGAGAGAGAGAGAGATTAAGTAAGTAAGTAAGTAAATAAATAAATAAATAAGAGCCAATAACGTTGTGTCGACTAGCATTCGCCGGGCGTGTTGAGACCAGATGATGGGCTGACCACATGGAAGGTGATGGAAACAGGAACCAGCTCAGTCGGTTTTACGAATAAAGACGTGGGCTTTAGATCCTGATTACCATGGGAGAGGAGCGAGCTTCTCCGCCACATGAAGGAACTTGCAGAGAGACGGCTCGCCTGGACGCTGGCCAAAGCGGGCTGAGATGAACGGTAATCCGCTTACTAAGACAACAACTCGGGGCCTGCAACTGAGACTGGATATCAATATTGCATCGCGGGCTAAGTATGCGGTTCTCTTTTGGAGTCGCCGTTGGCGTAGAGTCACGGCAGGGCCATTACGCCACCTGGAAAATTGTGGAATATGCCAGAGGTCACACCCTGAAAAACGGTCTGGGAGTAGGTACGAAATTGACATAGTTAGACCCATCTTCAGTCAGAAATGTTGGGAACCAAATCAACGCCCCTCCCTAAATTCCAAAGCACACACATGAGAATATATTTAGCGAGCAAAGCTTGCATAACATCTCTCTGTTTAAAGACGTCTGCCTGAAGCCGCCCGGCTTTTCCGTCTCTGTTTACTCGCGACATTCGTTCGCTCGCTCGCCCTCACCCAAATGGCAATGCGCTGCAGACGATGCTGCCCGCGTGGATGAAAACCAACTGCGCCTGGTAGCGTGGCGCTGAGGTGCTAGCCTGGGTCCTCAAGCTAACACGGATAGCTGAATGCAGTGCGTGACACGTGACGCACACCAGACACCGTGTTAAACTAATAAAAATGAGTTTCACTTTCCATTACAAACCAGAGGCTTAAAAATGAAAATAAATATCAAAATGATTAAATGATTATGTGTCATGATAGTTATCTTTATCTTCTAGTTATAACTCTTAAACACCCCTGAAATGCAAACTACCAAAAACTATTTAACTAGATTTGTGTGACATATGAGGATCTGCGGTAATGCAAAGCATTAGCTACATTCTATTACAAATGCAACTTTAATAAAAAAAAGGTATGACTCAATGCAGAGAACAGAGCACAGTTCATTCCACTGTTTTTCTAGGTCTATCTCTGGTGGTTTCAGATATATACCAATTTATAGAGCAGCCCATCATGGCCTGCTTCATTTAAAGGTCTCAGTCCATTCAGTGTCCTTTACAGTACTGGAAAGAGTGTTGCCCTCTCTCACATTTAAACATTAAAGATACAGGTTTTCACTATCGCACTAGTGAAGAGGTGCAGGCTTTCACTATCGCACTAGTGAAGAGGTGCAGGCTTTCACTATCACACTAGTTAAGAGGTGCAGGCTTTCACTATCGCACTAGTGAAGAGGTGCAGGCTTTCACTATCGGACTAGTGAAGAGGTGCACGCTTTCACTATCACACTAGTTAAGAGGTGCAGGCTTTCACTGTCACACTAGTTAAGAGGTGCAGGCTTTCACTATCGGACTAGTGAAGAGGTGCACGCTTTCACTATCACACTAGTTTAGAGGTGCAGGCTTTCACTGTCACACTAGTTAAGAGGTGCAGGCTTTCACTGTCGCACTAATGAAGAGGTGCAGGCTTTCACTATCGCTCTAATGAAGAGGTGCAGGCTTTCACTATCGGACTAGTGAAGAGATGCAGGTTTTCACTGTCACACTAATGAAGAAGTGCAGGCTTTCGTCATCACGCTAGTGAATAAGAACAGGCTTTCATTATCACAGTAGTGAAGAAGAGCAGGCTTTCACAATCACACTAGTAATGAAGTGCAGGCTTTCACTATTGGACTAGTGAAGAGCTTCAGGCTTTCACTATCATGCTAATGAAGAGGAGCTCTGCAAGTAACAGAAATAATGATCCTGGGTCCAGCCTGTAGCCCATTGTTCAGATTGGGGATGGCTATGTATTATCTGGTGGGAGGTCCACAGAGGCAGAGTAATTAGCGTTATTTATCTGAGCAGCTCAGGGGTTTGTTCTGACAGCGTCTCGGAGGGATGTGTGGAGCAGGTGACTGCGAGCTGAGGGATGATGAGTGACTCAGAGGAGCACTGACTCCCACAACGAGCTGTGTGACGGGCAGAGGGGGAAGGGGGATGGTAGCATGGATCAGCGGACAGAACCTCGCATTGCATATGTCAAGGGGACTCGATCGTCACCACGCCACACCATATAAGTCAGGGGGACTCAGTCGTCACCACACCACATCACATATGTCAGGGGGACTCGATCATCACCACGCTACATCACATATGTCAGGGGGACTCGATGGTCACTACGCCACATTACATATGTCAGGGGGACATGGTTGTCACCATGCCACATCACATATGTCAGGGGGACTCGATCGTCACCACACCACATCACATATGTCAGGGGGACTCGATCATCACTACGCCACATTACATATGTTAGGGGGACTCGATTGTCACCACGCCATGTCATATATGTCAGGGGGACATGGTTGTCACCACGCCACATCGCATGCGTCAGGGGGACTCAGTCGTCACCATGCCACATCGCATGCGTCAGGGGGACTCAGTCGTCACCACGCCACATCGTATGCATCAGGGGGACTTAGTCGTCACCACGCCACATCGCATGCGTCAGGGGGACTCAGTCGTCACCACGCCACATAGGCTGCGTGTGACTAAACTGTTGACAAAAAGAGGGGGAGAATTAAAGTCTCATTAGAGGGAGATGCGAGTTGTTTTGACTATTGGATTAAGATGGATTATGACTTTAACACAGGGAATTCAAAGTAATTACCCGGCTGAAGAGTCCTACAGAAAATCCAGCAGAACCATCATCCTGTGACCCCACCTCACAAGTTTTGCCCCTCAGCTCCATGCCAACTGAGTCCTGAATCCTTGGGGGAGGGGGGGCGACACGCGCGGTGTGATGATGCCTCTGCTCATTTTCACAAATGTAAAGGAAGGAAACTTCAACGTGAAACTTTTGATCTCTAATTTAGCACACATTTTTCAAAGGCACTTACTGTGATAACACAGAGCTACTGATCAGAAAATGGAAACTTTGCCATTAAAAAAACTGAGTGGTGTGTCTTATGAATGTAGTTTTTGTGATTACAATCCCAGTTTTACAATTTATGAATATACTCCTACTGTGTGCTTGTGAGTATGCGTGAAAATACGTGCGAGAGAGTGAGTTCATGTGGGACTGTGAGTCTGTGTTTCTTCATGTGCACTTTCTTACTCCAGGACTGGAGATCAGACAGTTGCCCTTACCACCCCCTTGTGGCACAAGCCTCCTTTATTACAGTAAAAAAGAAAAATCCTTGGCATAGACTTCTGGCACAGCACACATCCTTATGAGGACAGTTAGCAATAAAGCAGAATCACCTCAGTATCCTTTCGGGGGAATGAGGGGTTTGTGAGTTTAAGAGGTGGAATTAGTCAACATGCCTGTGTTCCAAACTGAGTGGTGTGTAGGCGGGCCGTACTTCCCAGGCAGAGGAGGAACAGGGAAAACACGGCTGTGAAACTGAAGTGGCGAAAGTGGATGGCTAAAGTACAGCTCTCGTCACATGCCCCCCCTCCCCAGCAACGGTTAGCTGCATTTAATTCAAGTCAGGTTTTTGAGCAAGGTTCCCTCAGCCCCGTCAGCTGTGCTGTCAGACATCAGAGCCCCCGTAATAACAAGGGCAATGCAAGACGAAATATTTACCCTTGGAGGAGAGGAGAGATAGAGGCTGGATTTTGGAGACTGAATTCAAATTTCAGTTACCTCTTGCCCCTTAAACATAAGACAAACAAACAAACAAACAAACAAACAAGTGACTATATACACAGACAAAACACCACCACCTGGGAGGGGAAGACGGAGACAGCTGTATGGTAACAAGACGACAAGGAGGCTTTTCCTCACCTCTCTCTCTCTCTCTCTCTCTCTCTCTCTCTCTCTCTCCCTCTCTCTCTCCCTCTCTTCTCTCTATCCATCCCTCTCCTTTCTTTTTAGATCTGCCTGGTTTGAAAGTTCAGATTGCAGGTCTGTGCAATTAGTAAAGACACCAGAAGGATTTACTTCCCATATGAGTACATGTTCTGGTCACTGATATCTGCAGTTTACTGTTGCAGTACGCTCAGTGTGAAGCTGCAGGTCTGGTCTGGGGCCATCCAGTGGGATGGGCTCCAGCATCCAGCAGGGGCTGTGCTCTTGTACCTTTGAGGACTGTACTTCAATGCTTCAATTTTTTTCAGCTGTATAAATTGCACTGGATTAAAGAAATACCTGAGCAATACTTGTGTATTACAGAAAGAATGTGAAATTCTACAAATAGTTGTGGATTAATAAAAAGTTATTTTACTGTATTTCACATTCATGCAGTGAACACGGAATACTAAAAACATGTTAGTTACATGTATTTGAATGACAAAAACTAAATAATTGACCAATAACCTGGACACATCTTCTTTGGTTTAAACTAAATTACTGTATATAGCTTTATTCATAACCCTAACCCTACTCTAGAAAAAAATCAGGCATTTTTTATAGCCGCACCCAACAATTAATTGCATTTTTTTCCTATGCACCTCAGTGTAGAAAAAATATTTAAATACTAAATCTCAATCCTTGTACATTTTCATCTTGACTCACATACTCGTGTAAATGTCAAATCAGTGGGCAGTTTATTTGGTACTTTTATCCATTGAGCTCCAAACAGCAAATCATGAGGCTGTAACTGAATACAGCCATCATGCAGATCAGGGAGAAGGTTGGAGAGGTGGAGGCCAAAAGCTGTCCTACCTGCTCCAAGCTAGGTGGGTCTTACCTGCAGGTACTACCCAGGTGTCCCTAATAAACTGAGTCCTACCTGGTACTATCTAGGTGCCCCTAATTAAGTGGGTCCTACTTGGTACTGGCTAGATGTAACTAATAAAACTGGTCCTACACAGTATTAGCTAAGTATACATAATAAAGCTGGTCCTACTTGGTACTGGTTAGGTATATATATGTATTAATATACTGTTTATAGTACAGCACTCTCTTACAAAGGCAACACAAGACAAATACAGTATAATACATGATTTAGCATGACTACAAAATATCTTTTGGAGCAAGCCTAGGTGTGATTTTATACTGGTATGGTGCACCTAGGAACACACCCACACACCGGAGAAAAAGCATGTGTTACATCTATCAAATAATTCCAATTTGTTATCTTTTAGGGAAAAGCAAAGAAGTGGAATTATGATTTCCCACTCAGATGGTAATTCATTCTCATTTTTCTGCGATGGGAATAATCAACTACTTGCTGCCTACTGTGGAAACTTTCTGTCAAATAATTCTGGCAGAACTAAATTGCCCCCCCAACCCCCCCAAAGCTGAAGGTTAACGCTGTGGATTGACACAACCAGAATGATTTGTTTGAAATGCAAAGAGAATTACCATATTTTGAGGATGAAAGCGAGCAGAGTCAACTACAAAAAAACAGGCACTTACAGCATATAGGCCTTAAATAAAGGAATAATGAAACAAACATGTTTATGCTAAAATATTCAGAATAAAAAAACAGCATTTCTACTCACAGGGGTAGCATGCTGTTTAATCATGTACTCTTTGTGTGTTTGTTTGCACCCACATTTCATACTGCATTGTATAAATGGAAAGAGACATTCATAAGCATTCAGAGGGATGCCCAGCCTATGACTGGCATACTAGATCATATATATCTGTAACTGTATTTATTATAAATAAATATCCTATGAATGAATATAGGATAGATAGATAGATAGATAGATAGATAGATAGATAGATAGATAGATAGATAGATAGTGAGGCAGACAGACAAACAGATAGATAGATAGATAGATAGATAGATAGATAGATAGATAGATAGATAGATAGATAGATAGAT
>JAODLC010000043.1:13742616-13756929 GCA_026781145.1 Hippopotamyrus pictus
TATGTGTGTGTGTGTGTGTGTGCGTATTCACAAGCATATCTAAAAGCCCATGCATCACTTAATATTTTGACAGAAACAAGCCTGACTAACTTGACTTATACCAAAATAGCTACATCATTCTATCAGATATTCGCATTTTAAACTTTAGCACGGTCTAGTCAGATTCCCTTTTGTACGTCATTGCAGGGATGTGTTGAGGTAGATTGAATCTGGAATTTTTGTACACACAGTTTGCTCATACTAATGTTTACAAGGGGACAGGTCGGGCCGATCCTGCTATGCGCTAAAGCTGCCGCGATTTGAAATCACGTCATCAGTCTCCCCTTCATCCCTCTGTCTTTGAGCCTGAGCTGCCCTGCACTGCACTGCACTGCACTGCACTGCATTGCCAAACTGGCTCGCGGCCTCTTCATTCGCTGGTTTTCCAGTGAAGTACACGCAGTGCTGAGTCGGACCGTGTGTGGCATCGCTTGATTGTTGACGATAAACACCGAGAGTGTGGCACTGCCCCTGTAGGCATGGCACAGGAATCACAGGTGAGGGTACACGCTGGCTTGGATGGGGGGGGGGGGTCCGATAATCACTCCGAATAGAACCATTGCAACAATTAACACCTTCTAAATATACTCCCGGAACTGGGAGACTCGCCAGCTTCCTCTGACACGTGCACGGCCTGCTAAGTCACAGGGCAAGTTACTTTTTTTGTGTGACAGATGCTCCCACTTCTGTCGGGCTTTCAGTGGGGCTCGATAAACTAGGTGTCCAAGACATCACAACACTCATGTTTACCTGGCCTGACCTGAACTCTGAGGATGCATCTCACCTCGACGTTGACTTCACATTAATAGATATTAGATAAGACCAGAGAACTGCCCCAAAATCTCACACGGTATCCTACAGCTGTTCTGTCCATCATTGTTTGGCCTTCAGCCTTGAAGGAACATGGCATATGGAACATGCACCTTGTTCACTCATATAGAGGTCCTCTTTCTTGATTGATTTTGTGTGATTAGATCATGAAGACCTGGGAAAGGGGTGATGCTGTTGGACCTTGATTCTGCTGAAGGTCTCAGTGGCTGCATGGTGATGCATTATAGTGGTAAAAACCCAAAAATACCGGCAGCAGTCAGTCGGAAGTGGAACCAAGTGGTGTCTAGAAACAGCAGATAATAACAAGGTACCACTGGTAACCTGAGGGGAGGAGCAGTTTACAGTTTCATAAACTGGATAGGTGTAGCATTTAGCTGGGGAACATGATGCGAAGGAACAGCGAGTGCTCGGCCCTTTAATACGCAGCACAGGGAGTTCTGGGCCCCGTTAGCATGCTAGCCACTGGTAATTACCCAGATGAGCTTGTTCTCGGCTGCCAGAAGAACAGCCGAGAATGTCTCATTTATAGCTAGATGCTTTATGCACAGGATGTAGGATGTCTGGATCGTCATTATTTCATTCTTCGCATATTCCATCTTGCAGGTACGAGCAAAGCTTTGGGTCTGACTGCAGGGTCAGCCGTTCTTCCAGCACTCCTGGAGCCCCTTGCTGAATAGCCCAACAGTGGCATGGTTACTCTGACAGAAATCAGCAACATTCTGCATAAAGGCAAAGTCTCCCAACCAAATCACGTGCCACAAATAATGTGTTGAGCCTATATTTCTTTCTGCAGGCACAAGTAATTCTACAAGTCAACTACAATGTTGTGTGAATGACATCAATAAAAGTACTACACAATACTGCCGATTTTAATGCAATAAATGAAGAAGAAACTTGGTTCATTATAATGGAAGATACACTCACCTGACTGTTAAAACCAGGGGGTGACCACACCCCAATAACTATAGCACCACACTTTTTTGGGGAGGGGGGTTAGCTCTTTGCATGATGTTTTTTTTTTTAGCTTTTAAATTCATGACCTCTGAACTTTGACCTTGAATCTGTTGGGTCAAGATGAAATTAATGCATTTAATGTATTTTAATGTGCATGTTTGTTTGAACCAATTAAATAAGATACAGTTTTATAACAGTAGTTGTTGCAGTTTTGTGTGGTATTCATGATGGAATCTTTATGTCTTGTCATTAACGCAGATTTATAGCTTCCTCGTTAGCCTGATGTAATGATGCCCTTTTCACCATTTGCCAAAACGTCTGTGTGAGTGGACGACACCGAGCTGTGAGTCTAGCTTCTTATATCAATAAATGAATAAAATGTAGGGTGCTCTGTTCAGGACGTACACGCAGACGCGTCAAATAATCAGATTCATTTCACAAGCTGCCATATGTTCAGTTGTACGATTGTATGTGAAGCGATTCAAATCAAGACGAAAAAGTCACAGATGGTCAGCGTTGTTTTGCGATGTCGTGAGCCCCCGTGTGGGATGACTGATGGTCCAGTGGTCGCTTTCGGGAAAGAAAACGACACCTTCATATTACCGCATGCTGTGAGTCTGACGTAACAGAACACGAACACACATTCGATCGCCAACGAGGGAGCCCCACCGAGACTCCTGTCACCTAGCTAACTGCACTGTAGCTTTAAGTCTAAATGTATTCCTAGAAATAAAAATAGACAAGTTCTAACAATAAACTAGTGGCATAGACAAAGGTGAATAGGACAATATAGGTATCAAAGCTACGAGGAAAAGCAAGCAAACAAACAACTAAATCTATTTGAATTTACTGTACAGCTTTGGGGTACAGATGATGAAATATAACTCATTACCCCACCCTCAATGAATAAACAAAACAGGACATATAGACAAACACCACACGTACAGCTCTGGAGAAAATTAAGAGACCACAGAAAAAAATTTCGTTTCACTCATTTCCCAGTTTTTTGATATGTACTCCAGCCTGGCTGTTCCCTACTTCTCATTGATGAAGGGCTTCTTCCTTGTTTTATGGGTCCTGCTTCGACGAAGGCCTGTTACGAACTCCTAGCAGTGGATTTCACACCACTTAATGTTTCCCATTCCTCTTGAAGGTCACTTGAGGTCATCCTCTGATTTATGAGGCACTGCTGGATAACTTGACAGTCATCTCTGGCAATTGAAAGTCACTTCTGCCCTCTGCCTGGCTGCTTTTACATATTGCCAGTGTCTCCTGTTTCACCTGGCTCTTGTGTACTGCTGTTTCAGAAACTTTGAGCCTGGATGCAGCCTGCCTCGTAGTGTAGCCTTCTGCCAGCTGAACCAGGAATTAACAAGGATTTATATATGCAGATTTTTCAAAACTAAAGATTGGTCTCAGTTTTTTCCAAAGTTGTATATTCAGGGATTATTTTACAAATGACATGACCGCACATCACTGTGCCTGCTGTTTGTCAACACGCATGTAAACGTCACAGTGTACTGAGCCGGGCCTGGAGCAGAACCCGAGAGCGTGGGAAGGTGGGGGTCACAGGGGACGCGTGCGAGGAGGACAGCTACCTGCCAGAAGGTGGAAAGAAAGACAAAGCTGAGAAATGAGCAGAGATTTATCGGCTGTCTATATTGTGCTTCACTAACGTGCATTTAACGGAACATCTACCTTTAATTTGCCTAGAAAAGCAAACAAATAAACAAAGCCTTATACTGTATTAATTGTATAAAAAAAGATTATTTGTGCCTAGCTTACATTATCCACTGACATTCCATGATATGGTTTACCTGAAACATTAACCGAAAAACAGATCGGCAGAAGATGGATGGACACATGGATATCTCTATGGCCGTTCCATGATGTCATTTACAAAATTTATATAACTAAAGCAAAGTTCTTAAAAAGTTCTAAATTAAGTTACTTGTACGACCCTCCCACTCACTCAATGCAGGGTTACAGAAATAGCATAGTATGAGCAATTCAAAGGCATCAGTTTATCTAGCTTCATATTTTAGCATGTTTGTGGGAGGGCTTCAAACCCATAGCCCTGGACCAACTCCTTCAGTCATATTTAAATGTTTCCATTTCTAAATGTTTCACCGCCCCGCTTCTCACTTACAGGATGTTTTGCCCCCAGCATTTTTGACACCGTTCAAGCTGAATTAAAAGAGAGGACAGGAAGTGGCTCGTTCATCATTATGCTCAGCTCCAGAAACAAGGAACATGGAACCCTAACGAAGAACCTTGATACGGGAAAAAGGCTCATGACAGTGTTACTTACACAAAATATAGGCAGAAGGAAAAACGATTGAGAGCGATAACCCATCAGATTGTAGAGGAGGTGGGTCCAAGCAGCTGGAGGAGATGGAACCAACCAATCAGATGTCTTTGCCCCACCTCCTCTTCTTGCTTGGACCCAGCTCCTATACAATCTGATTGGTTATCTCTCTGAATCAATCATTCTTTGTTCTGCCCTCAAAACATTTTTGTGTAAGTTAAACTCCCACGAGCTGAAAAAAAACTCCAGAATGCCAGGAAACCAATTTTTTTGTCTTTAAAACAATAGAGTGTTTTAAGCTAATGGCACATATTTTGCAGTCATACATATCAGAAAGCTCTCTTTATAAACAAGTGAGGGAGATGTACCCTTTAATGCTTCAGATTTTTTATCTTTAGCAAGGCTAAATCACTACAATAGATCAGAAGAGGGCTTGATTCATTTTGAAACTTTAGTAAGAACATAATGGAGTAATGAGTTGAAATGAGTACAGCAGCTTTAATGAAATATGCATATTTGCCACTGGCTCTCATGTAGCACAAGCTGCGGTATAGTGGCATGACAAAGAGGGTGTTTTGTGAGGTCATAATGGACCCACTGGTTAGACCCCCCCGCATGTCCTTAGCAGGTACATTGTGAGGTCATAATGGACCCACTGGTTAGACCCCCCTGCATGTCCTTAGTAGGCACATTGTGAGGTCATAATGGACCCACTGGTTAGACCCCCCTGCATGTCCTTAGCAGTACATTGTGAGGTCATAATGGACCCACTGGTTAGACCCCCCTGCATTTCCTTAGCAGGCACTTTGTGAGGTCATAATGGACCCACTGGTTAGACCCCCCTGCATGTCCTTAGCTGGCACATTGTGAGGTCATAATGGACCCACTGGGAGGGTCTTAACCCATGTGGTGCTGCAGGAACAAGCAGGAAACAAACAGTATGACAGTGATGCAGGTGTGGGCTGCAGGTTGCAATAAATGCTTTGGACGTCCTGAACCCAGGTGGAAACGTGCATCGCCGTCACACCCTAACAGTTTAAAGGATGCATTTTTATTGTCTGAGTAAGAAACAGCGAGTGTGCATATAAAAAAATAATAAGTAAATAACACAATAGGATAATTAAAAAAATTACAGAAATAAAAAATGCATAATGATAATGATGTTTTATTTGCCATTTGCACAAGTAACTGAAAACTGTGCAGCAAAAATCATAAACCAAAGACTGGCCTAAACTGGATTTACACTGTATTTGGCGTGTCAGCATTCATTTGCACAGTAAAAAGTGTTGATTTAGTCGTCCATTTTAGACCATGCGTCTTAACAAAGGTCTGCTTCCCTGAGTGTGTGGGTTTCTTTTCAGAGCTGCGGAAACACGCTACTCCTTACGGCAGCAGCATTACGGAGACGATTCTCGGTCCAGTTCACGGCCAAAGCGCGGTCCGTGAGGCCACGCGTGTGTGACGAATAGACACATGTAATCGGCTGGGATTTGAACCGGCAGTGACCGCCGAGGAGATTACAGGGCTGGGCCCATGAGGAGAGCGGTCAGGAAGATTACCCATGGGGGTTTAAGCTTCCATTCAGCGGCCTGCGGCAATGCCGTCGCCATTCAATTAGGGGCGCGAGAGCGTGTGTGACAAATCCGATGGGAGCTGGGGGGGCCCACATGGGTGATGTACAGGTGGGGGCGAAGCCCCGGTATCTGGATCCAGGAGAATTCAGGAGTTAGCTCTAAGGTACCATGTCTTATTAGGGAAAATAGAGCAAGGAGAAGAGAGAGAGAGAGAGAGAGAGAGAGAGAGAGAGAGAGAGAAATATAGTCCAGTGACTGTGCAGTTTCCTCTGACCCAGTTTCCTTATATCACTTATTTTTGTTTTCTGTTGTTATATTACACTGCTGTTCACACATATTATTAATGATAAACTGCCATTAAATTAAAATATCTATGCCGCTGCTCTGCATGCTTCTAAAATGTCATTGTTCAGATCATCTATACAGTACAATATCAAGCCACATCATTCCTCTGCTATGGCAACAAAACACGACCAAAAAAAAAAAAGTCAAGCCCATAGACTCCAATGACAATAGTGGCATCGCTCAATGGGCTGAATATTCTAAACTATTGCATATAATTGCAGCAGAGGAGGAGAGAGTCTGTGGAATATGTAATACCGGCATTCCATAACAAAAAAGGCTGCATCTATTGCGTCTAATTGCAAGCGAGGGCAAGAGAGGCAGTGAGAGAGGAATGCAGGAGTGACAGTGAGTGCGTGCATGAAAGAGAAAGAGAGGACTGAGAGAGGGGGAGACAGATAATCCAGAGACTATACAATGCCAGTATTACGCAATGGGAAGGCTATTGCATCTAATTGCAAGACAGAGGGAGAGGGAGGAAGAGAGAGGAGGATAGTTTATTAAACTATGCCGTCGCAATTTCGCACAATGAGGAGGCTGATCGAAAATATTGCATCTAATTTCAGGAGGGGGGCGTTTGCTTTGAGGGAAAACCTGAAGCACAGTCAGTGAATGATTCAGAGAAGTGTGTTCATATAAGCCCACGTGAAGGATAATGGGGAACAGGAAGGAACCATATTACCTATAGGCAGGCGTCAGGATGTCAGGGGCTTCCAAAGCTGGGTCAGCGATCATACATACATCATATATTGACAGGTATTATGCGATCTGATTGGTTCACATGATTCTGAAGCCACCTTGAGGCCAATATCTACATTATCTATCTATCTATCTATCTATCTATCTATCTATCTATCTATCTATCTATCTATCTATCTATCTATCTATCTGTCAAATTAGTGTAGTATTTGGATTGCTTGTTTGACGGCTCCCACGTTCTGCGGTTCACGTACCAACAGACCAAACGAGAGCATCCACCTTGACACAAGACGAAAAAGGACACATCTTCTGCCCCTGAAAGTGCCGGATAAGTTGTTGGACCCCCCCCTTCAATTGTTGCTCCTCCGTTCCTCATCTGTGGCCACCATTCCTGAAGAATCTAAGCAGAAAATCAGGAAGCAGAGGGAAAAAGGACGGGGCTGACATTGATTGATGTCTGTGGGCTCTCCCTGATTTGCTGATTAAACCCATCAATCTATATGCAGAAGAGGTGTCTGATGCAAATAGAACCAATCAGCCTGAACAAAACGGTTTTGTCAGCCTGTGAGGGGAAGTGCAAAGGTAGCTCCGGGGGACACCTTCTGTTCTGATAGGCGGAAGCCCCGGAGGCGCGCTGTCCCCAATGATCGCCCATTACCTGTCTGCGGGGCCCTGACGGCCTGGCGAGGTGCAAGAGCGCGAGTCCTTGGGACAAGGAGAGAGGAAGCGGATGAATAAATGAGAAGGTGGGAGACTGACCAAGCTAGCAGCCCCGCGGGCGTCAGTAGGAAGAGAAACCCTGAGGTTTCGCGCGATTCCGCTCCTTGTGCTTGGGAGGACGGCCGTGCTGCACCCAGGCTATTCCTGTTACGTGGGATTGGTGGTGCAGAATGGTGTGGGAGGTTTTGTAAATAGAAAGAGGGGATGTGTCACGGAAGCTTCAAGGAAGACTGGGTCTACAACGTGCACTACCTGTTTAGCTACATATGACGGACATTCCGTGCCGCTTATCTTGTATGGTGGACAGGGAGTTGAGCACAGGAAAATCAGGGTACTGTACGATGCAGAGAACAGTCAGGAGGATGCCAGTCTATCACAGGGCACATGCCCTGTCCTTGGTTTTGGAACTACACCTGGAAATCAGAAGGAACCCTCACACAGGAGGAGTTTATGCAAACTCCACCGACAGAGCTGGTGGCGGAAAACTTACACTTTGCAGACGTGAGGCTCCTGTGCTCCACACCAACACCAACAACCCAGCGCTGTCGTTTAAAGGCCAAGAAGCAAGATTTGAGATTTTTGAATATACTGTAATAAATGGTTCATTTTTCAATACCCTCGAGAGGTTTCTCTCAGTTTTGGCGTCTTTCTCTGTCGGAATTTACTGTAAACAAGCTGCTCTAACCAGCTTAATAAACCCAATAATCCTTCCTAGGAATCTCCGATATCTTTTAAGGAAACGAGCAGGGTGGCATTATTCTTTTGCTTGTGGAATGCCACGTTCTGTTCTCCTGTTTCCTGAATGCTTTTCTGCACTGTGCTGGACAGGCTAGCAAGACATTTTCTTTGCAGCTTATCCTAGAAATCCATAAGCAATGACACGTAATACATCTAGCAGCAGGAGTGAGGGAACTGGATCGTTGCTGCTTATGAATATGGTGGTAATCATATAAAACAATGCATTTTTTTTAGTCCTTTTGGTAACACTTAAAGCAGTTATCATGATACAATATACATACCCTCATAATACATTATAATGCATTCATAAAATATTATAAACAGTATAAATGGCTTATACTGACCATTATAATGCATTACAAAGGTATCTATAGAACATTATAGATGAGATCTTCATATAGCATTCATGATGCATAAACATGGCTATAATGTGTTATGCCTTTTTGTAAATAATTATAGCCATTTTTATAATATTTTATGAATGCATTATAAGGAATTATGAAGGTATCTATAATGCATTATAGAGGAGCACTGTAAGTAAAGTGCTACAGTATTTTTTTGCCTTACATTGCACGAGACACTGAATCTCCATCTTAGTTATAATTTACAGAATCCTGCCAAAAGACAGGGATTTTTTTTTTTTTTTTACAGAAATAGGATTGCAGAATTAGGGCATGGTCATAGCCTAGACCTGACTAGTGAATTTAAAGAGCGGAACACAAGTTAAGTTATCTTTAGCTCTATGTGTCTCTGGATCTATGTGCTCATAAAGGCTTCCTGTGTTTCCAAAAGATGCAAACAATTTAAATCAACTACATTCAGTTTTCTGAATGGGTTCATTACTTCATCTGAATGTGAAAAATGTCCACATAACACAACAACAATAATAAAAATGTATAGTGAAGAATGTTTATTAATTCCCATCATATATTACAAAAACATATTCTGGTTAGTGGCAGCACTTGATTTGTAATCCTTATTCAAATATTTTGCGTATTTTAGGGGAAAAAAAAAACTTGTCTTATTGAATGGGCAAGGCCTTAGACAAAAGTTCATCTTTAAAGGAATCTAATAGTAATCAGTTTTCCTTGTCAGAATCCTGTTTTCTTCAAATAATCTTGGTAATGAGGCACAATTGTTTGCAGATTATAACCTTCAAGCTAATCTTTTATTAATCAAAAACCTTCAAGCTAGCATTTTATTATCTGTCCCTTTGCCTGAGGGGACAGAAAAACAGAGTTGCCACACATATATTTACAAATGAATATCGCCTTTAAAAACTATGAACTGAATATTTTAACGAAACGTGCCCCAAATGTAATGATGTGGTGGAATCCTCATCTTCACGGTATAAAGAACCACAGGGACACAGATTATGGGGTATTTTAATATGCCGGGGAACAAACGCCGTAAATAACAGCGATCAAGAATGCACACTTGTGGTAAATTTTATCATCAACAAATAAATACAATCAAGCAAGGCTGAGAGAGAGAGAGAGAGAGAGAGAAGGAGAAAAGAGCGAGTATTTCTCTCATCTCCAGAACAGTATGCAAATTCACAGATGCTGCAGCGCCAGGTGAAATAAGATTGTCACTCAGATGCTACTGCGGGATCCTGATGAGCCCTGAAATAAATATGCAAAGAACCCTACCAAGCAAGAAAGGAGGCAATCAAGGAGGCCCGGAGCCCAGGACGGACTATAAATCTCTGTCTGTTTCAATCGCGGCCCTGGCCGAAACGGCGTAAAATCCCGGCGAGGATATCATTAATTTCGGTTAGCTGCTCTGTCCCTCTCTGTGTTCGCCGACAGCCGAGACTGATTGATTTTGTCACTTGTGCTTGCCGTGCAGTGTGTTAACATGGAGGGGCAGGCCTGGGTTATGGAGAGGAGGGTGTACAAGTCCGTCGTCCCCTCCCGTCCCCTCTTCCCTCCATCGGTGGGCATTGCAGATGGCAGGCTTGTACCGGAAAGGGGTATGAAATGCCCAGCAAGATATGGACGGTTATCACAAAGCAGAGATAAATAAAAGTCAATCAAAGTGTACAAAAGCAAGCTATATATGCAAACTTAGATATTAATGAGTGATAAGGTGAGAGTAACGTTTTTTTCCTGGAATGTATAGGGGCACATTGAACGCATTCCAGCGAAGCTGTTAATAAGTGTTAAAAGTAGACCCTCCCCGAATTACAGGCGCGGAGATGAGGAATGTTGTTCCCACAGGTGTAGATGATTTGACACCATGCCGAAGGTGAACTCCGCAGACCCGGAAATCTCTGGCGGGGGTGACGTTTCTGAGGCGGGGGTGATTCAGCATCTGTGTGGCATCCGCTTAGTCGCAGGCAAAAGCGGCAGCATGTTCTGCCACGTTGGCGGCATTAAGACAGCAAGCGAGTAGCAAAAAGGGTCACTTGCAGTATGTGACAGGTAAAAGCTGTAGGACCACACTGTTGGCCATACTGGTTAGCTCGATGGTTTATAATTACTAAGTTACTAATCCACTGCATTACATGCAGTTTTAGAATATAAAGCTAACCATTTAAACCTTAAGGCATGTGGAAATAACTAACAAGAAATATTTTAAGCAGAATCAAGCAGCGTGCAAAACAGCCACAAAGAGAGAAGCAGCAGAAGTGAGATGACATAGTGTGTTCATAAACGTGTTTCATTCATATTTACTAAGATATTTGCTAACTGTATGACTATGAAAAACAGGACCTGAAAAGACACACCAGCAACTGTCCCAGATGCCATTTCCTTACAGTAAAACAAGCGTAAGCTTTAGACAGGTGTAAATTGAGGGCACATTTCATTGCTTATTCATTTCAAATTATCGTTAAGTAGGCAGTTATGAGCACAAACCCTTAATAAGGCCGATTTCAACTCCAAGGTTCTCTCAGTACTACTGGAGAGAAAGGTTAGTCACTTAACCTTTACTTTATTAACAATTTGCCCAGACATAGATAAGAGTGATAAAAGATTAGAACAAAACCAGGCCTCATAATAACCACATGCAAGGAATATCTCTGTTCCCTTGATATTCCTCTACCTGGTAAATAATGTGTTGTGGAAGAGCTCTGTTCTTTCTAGCTGGATTAAAACTGTCACCTAAGTGCAGTGAGCATGTTTACATGCCTGATCATCCCATGCTGCATGTAAGAAGAACTGGGAACAAACAATCCTGTATAATTCCAGCAAGCAAATGCTGCATTACCCTTAAGAACCAAGCCCTCATTTCCATCAAAAATGTAAACAAATAACTAGATAGATAGATAGATAGATAGATAGATAGATAGATAGATAGATAGATAAACCCTTAGTTAAGCCTGAAAATGCATTGTTTTTTTCTGTAATGTGGATATAATTTGAATTCAAGTCAAATGTGCATATCATTAGCATGACATGACAGTGCTACACGAGCTGACTGGGAAAAATGGCACTTCATAGTAATTAATAAGGTGTACTAATGGCCTGGGAATTCTATAATCTTATTGTCAAAGCCAAAACATGAAAATCACAATAACAAACAGCAGCGGCACCCATAATAACAACATAAATAAGAATGATTTCGCATGACGAACAGAGGCAAGAGATGTATCCAAGGCAGTAGTGGAGTGCCGTGTCTTCCTTCAGAATGTTCCGGAAAAGGTCACGCAGGAAGTTGACCCTTATTTATCTGTGAGTCTCGCAGTGCGCTGGCGAGGGGGGGGGGGGGGATGCAGGACATATGCGTGTCCCTGATCAAAGAACACTTGGATTTATCTCGGCCTTGAACCTCCACGGACGAGAGTTGGACTTGGCCTGTGCCTCTGTAGGCTTCCTCCCACGTTCACGAGGTAGATATGCATGGTGTCTCTACAGTACCCTGAGATGAGCTGCCATCCCAACCAACTGTCTAGTGCCCCTTGTTTCCTGGGGTCAGCTCCATGGACCATAAGGAGAATTGTACGACTTGTGCTACTGAGAAAACACAGATAATGCAGTTATAACTAATAGGAAATTAAGGAGAACTCAATTTATTAGGAAGAAAGGTAACGCTTTAATGGAGGGGCCACAAATACTTAGCAGTAACTCAGTTATTACTGAAGTACAAATCATGAACAAATCCTCAACATATATAGTTTTACCTGAGATGAAAGGTGTCATTAATTCATTAATGATGAACAATATGACATGAGTATTTCACTTGTGTTATTCATTACTAGTTCCTTAGTAATTCATAAAGGTTTACAGAATTAACAGATAAAAGATGCATCATGATTCATTAATGATGAAAGAACATGAGGTCAGTTTGTAACTATCTCTTAATTTTTGGTTAATTAATAAATAAGTAATCGCATAATACTACATTATTTGTGTCCCCTCGAGTAAAGTGTTACCAGAAAAAATACCTTTAACACACCTGTTTTCAATGAACATATAGCTTATAGGTGTAAATATTTATGTCTGTACTCATTTTCAACAACTACTCATCCAGTCAGAGTGACGGAACAGAGCGTGAAGCAGCATAAGAGGGGATATGTGCTGGACAGGGGAGTCACACGCTAAGGGTGAGTAGGTAGTCAAAGGCAGTGTGAAGGAGCCTGAGGAAGCTGTCACATTCACTGGAGGAGTGAGCAGACTCTGCACACACATGCAACTGCAGACGTGTGGCGCGATTTCTTTTTCGTGTTTTGACTTCATGAACTGTAGACTTGTCTGCTTGCATAGCTGTCTCAACTGAAGTGAATTTCAGCCTCGTGGGAGTTTAACGTGCACAGAAATGTTCTGAGGGCAGAAGGAAAAAATATTGGTTCATAGAGACAACCAATCAAATTGTAGAGGAGGCAGGTCCAAGCAACTAGAGAAGCTGGACAAAGACATCTGATTAGTTGGTCCCACCTCCTCTAGTTGCTTGGACCAACCTCTTCTACAGTCTGATTGGTTATCTCTCTGAACCAATTATTGTTCCTTCTGCCCTCAGAACATGTTTATGTAAGTGAACCTCCCATGAATGTATTTCAGAGGTTGTGGAAGGTGTGTCTGTGTCGACACTGTATTCCATCCATCCATCC
Source organism: Hippopotamyrus pictus (assembly GCA_026781145.1). Lineage (NCBI taxonomy): Eukaryota > Metazoa > Chordata > Actinopteri > Osteoglossiformes > Mormyridae > Hippopotamyrus > Hippopotamyrus pictus. The sequence continues at coordinate 13,755,875 of JAODLC010000043.1, forward strand.
GGCAACCGTTTGTGGAAAACGAAATGTGTCCTTGTGTCGTTATTTGCATTCATTAGCCGACACCTTTCTTACATCTGGGATTTGCTGAAACAACATTATTATATGGCATATTCAAGGGTTCAACAGCACTGACTCTTGTTTAGACACATTTTGGCAGAAATAGCCGATTGGTGTTTATATGCATTATATAAGATGACATGCGACAATACCGCCTTCCTGATTTCCTGAGAACAGTGAAGCACATATTCTTCCTCTGAGTGCTGCATGATGAAAAAAGTAATTAAATGTTTTAAATACTTCATATATTATTTGAATAAAAACACAAAGTTATTCAACCTGTGGAGGTATGCTGACCTTCAAAGGAAAATGAGTCTTTATCAGTCAGAGGGAATAAAGCAACACCTCTTGTGAAGGATGTCTCATTATCAGCTGTCTGAGTGAATAAATTTTAACAGAATACGTGCGGGCCACCTTTGACCACCTTCCATGAGAATTAGCAGTTACAAGCTATTAGAGATACAATAGTTACAGTAATAATAGCAGACTAGACTATGTCATTGTGTCTCCAGATAATCTACCAGCTACCAGTGCTCTCTAGATAAAATGAATGAGTCGATAATTATAATAGAAATAATATTTAACTCTACAGACAAGGTTAAGGATTCCTGTGGGGTGTGTTAGGCTGGTGGCAGGGGGTTTTGTGGGTGAAGCTCGTCGCTTCGGTAGGTGAGAGCTGAGTGCCGTGACGATGAAGGAGGAGGAAGAAGAGAATGCCCGTCGGTGGAGTCTGGTTTATGTTTCGGTCTCCACTCTGAATCCCCGCCTGTACTCCATCTCTGGTGCCCATTAGGTGAGAAATTCTGGCAGCTCATTTGTTTGGTAAATGAAACAGATGTCTTTTCCCATTTCGCTCCATTTATTTATTTATTTATTTTTTGCATCACCACGCTCCCGAGAGACTCCGTCACCCCAGCACACAACCGCCACTCAATCCAAGGGTTGGGGCTGGGGGTCGGAGGGGAGGAATCGGGGGGGGGGGGGGGGGGGGGGGGGCG
>JAODLC010000043.1:13775549-13785065 GCA_026781145.1 Hippopotamyrus pictus
TTTCCTGAAATACTTCTGGGAAGAAAACCTGTTTTAGTGCATAAATAAATAAATATGTAGAAGTCGGTGTGGGACACTGAACCACAAGCGCAAGCTTTCTTCTTCATACGCAGTTGCTGCTTTATAGTGAACCTGACCAAAGGGATCCTGTGTATCTTTCCACCTTTTCCTGTAAATGTTCTTGCCAGTATTGGCCATTTTTTACGGAGGCGGATACACGGCTCTGCAATGCTGAGGTAAGAGTCAACACCGAGGAGGCTAGCTTTCTGGCTTGCATAACAGAGACACACACCTCATTCACCTCCTCCGCTCCTCTCCTCTAATATTATCCATGCATGAATCTCTATGCTGTTTGTTCCACTGGGCTGTACTTATGAGAGATAGTTAGTTTCTCTTCTGCTTAGTCACTCCTGGCTATTGCTCTCATGCAGAAGGACTTGCTGATGCTCCTCATTGTTGACCAGTCTAGTTTGTGCAACATCTTTTGTTTTATTGCACCAGGGTTCGAAATGCTGACTGAGTCTGATACAGAGTCCAGCCACAGTAAATATGTGTTGATCTACCCTAGTGGCCAAAATTGTGCATTTTTGGCGTATGCTGTAATGGTTACTGCACGAATATTGGTGGTAGAAGTAACAAATCAAAGAATGTTACAAACAGACATTGGACAGTTTAATAAGCATCTGGATCAACAGTTGAATAGAGTTCTGCAGTCTCTAAAAATTGGAAGTGTTTCCAAAATATAGGGCCGCTAGTCTAGACAGGCATTTCAGCGTCCAGCAGATGGCTTTTGGAGTGAATATCATTGTGCACTTTCAATGAGCAGTTACAGTAATTGAAATATAAATGCAATGGAACGCAAATGAGCCATGTGACATAAACCATGCCAAGGATACATTTGCCTCCTGATATTACAAATTTGAACCCCCTCAACAGTAATTTGACACAGATGAAAGTGAATATGAAACTTTTGTGATCCCCTGCAGGGATTGCTTTCTGATTTTCTGTTGCCATAGAAGTAAATTAATACAGGTTCTTATGGGAGGGGCCACCAAAAACATGCAGCCAATCAGGCTATTGCATCCTATCATTTATTTGTTTTGTTGATGGCTTCTTTTTTTATTTTTTATTTTGGTGATGCAGAGGTTGTTTCAGACAAAATACAAGTAGTCTGCATCCCTTGTTGATTCACACACTAAAAGTTGTAGTACTTGAGCTTAAGGTGGCACTAAAGGGTCCAATGACTTGCGAAAGGGTGGACACAAGTACGGTCCCTTGCACTAGGTCACTTGAAAAAATAAAACATACCCAAAAGTACTACAAGTCGTCCTAGTTGTGATAACAGGGTGGGTTATATAGTGGCCTAATTTTGTGAGTGCAATTTGCAGGAACTGAATGCACTTGTTTGTAATCAGATCATTTTACACTTCCCGGTCTGATTTGGAGAATTTTTTGTGAAAAACAATACATAATTGATTACAGATTGCATAATTATCTCAAGACTCGAAAATCATAAGCAGGTATGCAAACAATTATGCAAATATGAGGTTTGAGCAGTCATCATTTTCTGCATTTGTTTGTATGTGCATAGTGAAATCAATATTTCTGAGTAAGAGAAAATGAGGTCTGAAATTCAGAAAAATTCTCAGAAATGTCATAATATCATAATGTCTTAATTAAAAAAGTTACCTTTTTTTGGTGCACAAAAAATTGTATATCTATCAATCTGTTTTGGGGGGCTGATGCTCCTCATTGTTGACCAGTCTAGAGTGTGCGACATCTTTTATTATATTATGCACCAATGTTGTGAATGCTGATTAAGTCTGATAATGAGTGGTGGGCTATGTTTCTGTGTCTGTGATTAGAATATCACTGGTTCGAGTCCTGGTCTTGGCAAAACAGTCACATGTCTATGGGCCCTTGAGCAAGGCCCTTAACTGCCAGGGCCACAGCTGCCGCACATTAGCTGACCCTGTGTTGTGACCCCCCCAAGCAAGAGCAAGATGGGGTCAGCAAAGAGAAGCATTCCAATGAACCTGTAGTTGTGCAGATGGCGAATAAAGTATGTTTGTTTGTTTGTATTTTTCCATAGCCGCTTATCCAGGATTATTCAGAGATGGGGATAACATGCAAACTCTATAAACAGAGGACCCAAAACCCAGCAGGTGTCAGGGCTTGCGTTCCATTGCATTTATATACATGTATTATGGGTTTTTTTTTTAATTAAAACACTAATAGTAATCAACAGGACTGGAATAAGAGAATTACGTGCAGCTGGGTAACAGTGCACATGATGTCAGGAAGTGACGGCGCTTACTGGTGGCTCCTGAAATTCAGAAATGCATTTAACAGAGGAAATTATTACATAGGCTTTTCAGTGAGGCCACATTAAAAGAACACTATACAGTTATATCAAATATATTAGAAATTAAATCGCATTAAACTGCTAAATTACAGGAGTGAATGAGACCTGGGGGGTGGGGGGGGGCATGGTAATGGGGAGGGGTTGCTATGTTTGGTGCCCCCCAAGGAAGTTGTGTTAGTCATCCATCCATCCATCCATCCATCTGAACCCGCTTGTCCAGTTCAGGGTCACGGGAGGGGGAGCCTATCCCAGAGGCTATGGGCAGAAGGTGGGGAATGACCCAGGACAGGGCCCAAGCCACAGCAGGGCACATTCACACGCCATGTGCCCGCATGCCCATATGGTTAATCCCGGCCAGGGTATCACCCCGATGATCTCATCCTATAATATTTACATTTACATATTTCTATCCCATTCACATTAAATATGATCCAAACCATCCTGCCATCCTTCCAGGTATCTGTTTAGGGGTTATGACAGCAATACCAGTCTGACATAGTAACTTACATGGGGTGCTGGTCCCAGATACTCTATACACACAATGCTGCTCCCCCCACCATCCCCAGTGTCCATAATGTCTTGTAGAACATAAACTTCAATAGAAGCATGATGACTAGCTTGCATGGTTGTGTACTTAATAAATGATGAGAATCTCGCCCTGCACATAATTGTAGTGGAATACCATTGACTAAAGGGACAGAAGAAAATATCAATGCATTTATTCAGTGCTTACAGGATGGAAAAGCCAAGAATGGAATTATGCTTGGATGGAGAAATTAGGTACGCTGGCAACATCATAACCGCTAATCAGTATCTTGGTACAAACCGAAGAACCCCCCCCCCCAAAAAAAAAAAACAGTACAGTATGTAAAGATCCATCCATCCATCCATCCATTCCCATATCCACGTATCCTGTACTGGGCTGTGGAGGACCTAGAGCCGGTCATAAGCAGCGCAGTATTGAAGGCAGGAGAACACCCTGGTTGGGATGCCAGTCCATCACAGGATGCACATTATATTGTCAATTTAGAGACATTAATTCTCCTGGAATCAGGAAGTCCATGCAGCAGAAGGAGAACACACACACTCGGCAAACACACTCACACAGTCCTCGGGGTGTGAGGCTACAGTGTGGCGCTCTCGGCCATCATACCTCCCCCTAAAGATACAGGTTCAAAAAATTCAGAGGGCAAATCAGTCACAGATGCACCTCCCTGAACAATCAATCAAATCAAACTGAAACAAACAGGTAGCCGTCAGTGGATCTAAAGACCATTCATATTATTACAGAAAATTACAAGAATGCTGAAAACATTTAACACACCAGCGCGTATTCATACCAAAAATAACAGTTACTGTATACTGAATGTCAAGCTTTTCAGAACAGAAATTGCAGTCAGATATTCACCTTTATCATTATGAATACAGTTGAAAATGTTACCAGTTTTTCACCATTTTCATGTTTTTAAGCACGCAAAATCCACTCGTTGTCAATTAAAACCAGACCTGGTGCATTTGCTGTCCCCAAAGCTAACGGTTGCCCAGAAGATATTTCCGGCTGTTGTGCGGCGTCGCTACGGTAACACCTGTGATTGCACTCTCCATCTGCCAGTCAACCTGGCCCAGTGGGGGAGCTGGACCAGAAAAAGCATTTGTACACACAATGTTCCTGATTAGCGCGCCACTGGGGAGCACATAATAAATAAGCTAGGAAGGAAGGGAGGAAGATAGAAAGAAAGAACGGAAATAAATGAATGAACGGATGAATGAATGAATATGCAAGCAAGCGCCCAACTTTGCCGTGTGACTGTTCATATTCTTCTACATCTTGCACTTTGCCCTTATAGCAAACCGCTAATTTTTCTTTAGCTAGCTAGCACCTGCAGACTAACCACACCTTCTGTCTTCTTACATTACAACATAATGAAATTCCTCTCAGGCTATTTATGGCCTCATATTCTCCCTGTTACCTTCCAGTAATAAAACTATGCAGTTGTGTTGTATGTTCCAACACCCTTAGTATTCATATCATACATTTTATCTGATGGTTTCCTGGTCTGCTAAGCTGGAATTGTGCTGGAGAAATTAATGCATCTGCAGGTGTACACTAACCATAAGAATTTTTTCAGACCTGTACTGTTGTTATCAATGTCCATCTAAAACTATGATTATAGTTAATGTATATGGATGGTAACTTACAGTATCTCTGAAGTGATGGCACCCCATCCTGGGTTGTTCCCTGCCTTGTGCCTGTAGCCTCCAGAATAGGCTCCGAAGCCCCCGTGACCCTGAATAGGACAAGCGGTTACACAAAATGGATGGATGGATGGAAGATGCAGTATTCATTATCATGCAATGTCATTGAAGGCCACATTCATTTTAAAGGCAAAGTGTATTTAATAAGGAAATGGGATTTTCATAGTTATTTATTTATTCATTGTGTAAAAGGGTTAGTGATGGGCTGGGAGCAGAAGCCCAGCTGAAGCATGTCAGCATGGCTGGTTTTGGTGCAGAAGCAACCAGGATCACTGTGTTGCCATCATGGGTACATGCTGAAAGATGTCAGGAACTGTTACCATAGGAACATGGAGCATCCTCAAGGCCAGATATGCAGAGTTCCCCTGCCAGTTCATCGGCGTGGGCGGGCACCTTGGCGGTGTTGGTCCATGAGGGTGAGTGACATGCGAGGCAGCCTAGACTGAAGACAGGACATGCAGCCTGGTATAGATTAGTGTAGGGCCTTCACTCCTAAACTTGCAATGAGTTTTGGACTTGGTTGTCATAAGTATTGTCTTGAGTGTATACATTTCAAAAACATTGTTCATATCAGTAGAGTTTTTCTTGTTTTTTTTTTTTTTTTTTTTTATAATGGAGCACAGATTTTTGCTATTAAACACTGAAATTTCTCTCTGCTGAGTTTAGGGTTTTGATTTTGCTACCTAAGTAAATAGATTTGTGGACTTGTATTGTATACAGGAAAAGCTTGTTGGCTCAGGTATACCACTAGGCCTGTGCGCATTGAGTTTACCTTCAGGTACTCCAGGTTCCCGTTACAGTGTGAGCACATGTGTGTGTGTGTGTGGGCCATGGACTGGCTTCCCATCCAGGGTGTCCTCTGCCTCATGCCCTGTGCTTCCCGGAATAAGCTGCAGGCTCATTGTGAACCTGTATTGCATTAGCAGTATGGAGGATGAACGTTAGCCATCCGCTAATGCTCTGCGGCCTGCTGTCCCACGGCCAAACCGCCCTTTGCCCTGCAGGAATGTGTTGCGTTATACCCACCGCGACTCAGACATTCCACACATCTCGCCCGTCCGTCACCATTTCCAACGTCCTCCCCGCTCCCCAAACTTTACAGAGAGGGTTTCATTAATGGCAGCCGGCACCCCTTCTCCGTCTAAATTGATTAAATCTGCTTCCTTCGCCTTTGTGCCATTCCACCGACGGTTTGCAAGAAAAACAAAACAAATGCCTTATTTTTTTCTTTTTTTTTTGAAGGTTTTCAAGTGATGTAATTAAGGGAAAAGCGCCGAAGTAACAGGCGACCTCGCATGTGTCGGACTGAGAAGGCAGCCTTTTACAACTTGGCAAAACGGCTGTGGTGGCAATTGGAATTCGAGACATAAAACTGTTAATTATATAATAAAATGCGATTTTGTTTGAAGAATGGTGGGCAGATGTCAGGAATGCCACAAAACATTCGCAATGCCTTTACACAGGCTACTGGCATTTTATGTCATTAATTCTAACATTTTCAGGACATGAGTAGTAACTGAGACGGCCGGCCAGCGTCAGAATCTGTTGAGAAATGTAAGAATAATACAGCAACAACAGAACCAACAGACATTCCCCTAATATTAACACCCCAAATGCACAGAAACAGAATGTATATATAAAAAGAATGGGTTGTAAATTAGCTACACATTTTAAGCATTTGTAACTGGCTGGCATGACTTTATCCAAGAGCACCTTTACCTTTTTTCACATTTCTGATCATTTTTACGCACGGAACAGAAGCGCGTCTTTATGACACTCCTGCTGTCTCCTGCTGCTACCTGCTGGCTGTTGTGCCCGGAACTCTCTGAGAGTCTGAAGTCAGCCCCAACCTGCCCTGTGATTGTTCTCAAAGGTTCACCATCAACAACATGGGCTGGCCAAGTGAGAGAAGGGGGATTTTTCTGGCTTCTTCACTTCCGCTAACAGTGGTGACGGCCTCAGAGTAAAAAAAAAAAAAAAACAAAAAAATTACTTTTTTTTTGCAGCAGGAAATGTGGGTATATTGAAAATGAAAGGTATAAACTCCTACGACTGTAAAAACAAAGTCAATACAGGCTATTTAAATCACTGGCTGGTTTCATAATGACAAGTGGATAAACTTGATGAAATATTTCTGATTAGAACCAAAGTAGTATACAGTGGTGTTCACAGGCAGGATGGAAGGAGAGGAAGGCATGCTTCGCTTGTGTCCGCCGTCACTGACATCCCTGGGACGATGGCGGTGTTGGGGCAGCCATATTATAACGCGTTGGTGTTTTCCCCGCGAATCCACGCGCGCAAGGCTGTGAGGGTGAGCCAGGGCTGTTGGTTTTAATTTGCTTGGTGGAATCGCAGGCCTAAAGATGGGCCATTAATTGGAGGAGATTTGGGCACAAGCCTGACCCTTGAGGTAATTAAAGCAAAGTTTCATTGCAGTTTCTCAGACTAATTAAAAACACATTTGTTATTGCCTCCCTTGACAACAGCAACCAATCCCCCCCCCCCGCCACCCTACCCCCCTCACCCCAACGTTCATTTTTCTGTTCATGGGAAGGGGAGTGGAATAATTTATATTACTTTTGTTCCCTGCATCAGACCGGCAATCTGCTGTCCAGAAGTGAGTGTCTGAAGCACATATATGAAATCGCTTTATTTCAACAGCTCCACAAAGAAAGGTAGAGTGCTCTCTGGTCATTGTCAGCCATTAAGTAATATTATCTATTAGCACAGTGGGCAGTTTCACCTGCAGCAATTTTTTTTTAGCTCCCACATTTTATGCGTAAGTTGTGATGCAATAAAAAGCTCTTATCCTCGCCAATGGGAGTGAAGGAAATTACCTGGCTTAAAGGTTCAACAGCAGAGTCCCGGCCACGAGAGACTGTCAAATTTCTCATGGATCCCAGACTGATGTCAATATGTGCTGTGATTTGTTAGAATATGTGTGTGTGTGTGTGTGTGGTGTTACAGGGTGGTAATAGGAAGCCCATAAGACCATTAAAGAGCTCCATGGTAAACGGAATGGGCTTTGCGTGTTTGCGCACATCAGATACTACACACATCCATCATTCTGCACATGAGTGGTCCCCTGAAATAAACACATTCTAAATGAAACACAGAATGCGCTCTGATGACATTTCCATGAAAACATGTGCACGACAACAGATGCTGCACAAGCCCGAATGCAGACCAAGGCAAGGCTGCAGATAGGAGAGGATAGTTGGCGGAGGGGTTCACAATTATTATATGTCGTCAAAAAATCTGAGATTCACTGGCTGGTTTTATCTGGTTTAAGGTCCAGTACCAAAAATGCTCCATATCAAATAGTAAAAAAAAAAACACAACCAGGTAAATTGATCATAATATGTTATTTTCTAGACTGAAATCATGGAAATGCAGATAGATAGATAGATAGATAGATAGATAGATAGATAGATAGATAGATAGATAGATATTAACAAAGATATGAATATAACCAAATATTGTGTAACTCAGGTAGATCAGCTATTTAAATATGGAGTAGGTTCAGCACCGCGTCGATCGTCTGAACAAAGATAAGGCTTCGTATTGTTTGTTTGTCTTTTTGAAGCGAGTCATTTAAAGACATGCATGTAAAAACGCATGCAGAAACAGCATGAGCAGTCGCATATACTCCTTCCAGTGTGTGATCCATGATGATGGAAGCGGAGGGGCTGATCTATCATATGTGCAGCACAGCACCAATCAGCCAGAGCTGCTTTGCACTCCCCACTTGAAACAGGAAAAAAAAAAAAAAAAAAAAAAAACATTAGGGTACTACTGAGGACACAGTCTGGAGATCAATAAATCATAAGGTTTTATTGATTTTTGTAAACCTTCTGCTCCTCTCTTTTCAAAGCTGAATTAAACCTATTTCAGGCAAATCTTTCCACGCTGGTCATAATGCATAATGTGCTGGAATATGGAATATTGCATGCAGCCTTTTGTCACCTCTGCCGCTTTATTGCCTTCTGCCTTGGCCCACGCGACCTCCAACACTTACAATGTCTGCGTGTGTCAATGGATGCAGCCTTTGCTGAAGCGAAAATGTCACGTGCCTTTCTAATAACGGTAGCGACTTAATTTAGTGTATTCGTTGAGGACATTAACGCTTATTTCCACCACTGTTCTGAACAATGTTAAAGCTGTAGGGAAAACGAAAAACAAAATAAAATAAAGAATTTACATCCCAAGAAAACTTTTTATAATATGATTGTAAGCCTGAAGAGAAGTTTTTTTTTTTTTGAACTTTTATTTCCCGCGAATTTGGAGTCGTCTTTATACGTTCCTTCTTATCTTGATAGTTTTATATTTTATATCAAAAGGTTTCTTAACTGCTTGACTGGCTGGAGCTTTTTGTAGGTTGGAATATATATGGTGATAAATGTAGTATTTTACAAGCAGTTTTTACAGCTTTGCTATAGGTCATATTAACTGCTATCCATGTAAAAATTAGGCGCGCCTGATTATATTTAAATTGTAAACACTCACAGTACCGTGTCTGCAAATCTCCAGAGACCATCCCAGCATAATGTAAGCCTCTGTAATATGAACGCTGAAACCAGTAAGAGCAAAATTACTGAAATACTGGGGGGAAAAAAAAACATAATAGATAGATAGATAGATAGATAGATCCATCTTTATAAGTGGTGCAGTGCAGAAGCTATGCAATCGTGTTTTATTTGCATAAAATTGTCATGTGAGCAGTCTGAATACATAATGATTGGATATCATACAACAAAAGCAAGAACTGAACACAGTGATCTTTGACCTGAGGTGTGTGTTAGTGGCACAGAGAGAGGCAAAGGCATGTCAGTCACTGTTTGGCACCCTCCCTGTGAGCGCAGAGCGCAGCTGGGCAGGAAGCGACGTGTTGCGAG
>JAODLC010000043.1:13793584-13804422 GCA_026781145.1 Hippopotamyrus pictus
CTGTGTTCCATCTTTACTTCTACCTTTACTCACTGTGTTCCATCTTTACTTCTACCTTTACTCACTGTGTTCCATCTTTACTTCTACCTTTACTCACTGTGTTCCATCTATACTTCTACCTGCTTGGATGTGTAAAAAACTGAGGAAAGCAGAGAACCCAAAACAAATTTAACAATAATAATAATAATAATAATAATAATAATAATAATAATAATAATAATAATAATAAAAAGTAGAATAGATTATCTTAATGAATGTGCACAAAACATTACAGCCACGTGTAGAGCAGAAAACGACTTGTGGGTCTTTCCTCTTTGGGGACTGGGGGGACATGCCTCCCCCCCCCCCCGCTGAGAAATGAGCTTATCTTTCACTCGCAGGGCGACCCACCCCCCCAGCCTGCCCAACTTTCCCATGACGCCTCGTGTGGGCCATCACCGGGATTTCCGTCGAGGCCAAACGACACCACCGTCGCTGCCAGCCAGCCCTGGCCCCGCCGCCTGGCCCCGCCTCCTGGCCCCGCCGCCCGTCCCCCTGGCAGCGGAACCCGCCATATGGCCTGAGCGTGCCGCCGCTGTCTGTGGCCGCGTCGCGCCGGGAACACAAAACAATTAATCCGCTGGCAAGCGTGTGCAGTGGCCTGAGCCAGCTGACCCCAATTAGCTGCCGGGTCCCGGTGGATGGATGAAGCGGGCTTCCCCACACGGGAGGCGGCTCTGGCTCAACGTGAGCTTCTGCGCCAGTCGTACCCGGCAAAGTATTTACTCTCAGCAGGACAGTTTGTCAGGCATGTGTCCACTGTTTATATGCCGCGAATGTAAAGACGCCGGATCTCACAATGCCTCAGGCACACTCACTCAGGCCCTCCACATGTGTCTGTCTCTCCTCTCTTCATTGTTAATGTATGAATGATCCAGCACGTATATTTAAGCAACAGCCACATCATGCACAGTATAAGTACAGTATAAGACGCAACGGTAGAGTTTCAGTAATAATAGAAGCATATTTATTTTTAACTTTGTGTTATTAATTGTACAAAAACAACTTGTGTGTTTTTAGTCAGAATCTGGATTATTGATTTATTGATTGTTTGATTGAGTGATGTGTTTTAGTATTTATTTTGTGCAGTGTTGGCCAAATTACTTGTTTACAGGAAGATTAGTACTGATACACTAGTAATAATTTGTAAATCCATCAATCCATCCATCCATCCATTTTCTGAAACCATTTCTCCCATTCCGGGTTGCGAGGGAGCTGGAGCTGACACTGGAGGCTACGGGCGCAAGGCAGGGAACAACCCAGGATGACAGGGATAATTTATAAACGTTACAAGGCAGCTGGCCACGTAGGAATCTGTGACTCTGGACTTCTCTGGGCCTGTGCTGCACCTCACCCAGGGAGAAACGATCAAATTGGCTCTGATGAGGCTGAGCTACGACTATCCTATCAGCAACCCCACCTCAACCCCCACTGTATGAGAAAGAACCCATCCTGCCCTCTCCCCCCATCCTGCCCTCTCCCCTGTAGGGTTCCAGGCCCCAAGTGGTCACCCAGAAAGCCAAAATGGGAAAATATTGCCTGATGTTAATCCGATCAATGTACATACTCATGCTTGGTCTCATTTGAATGGTCTTAGTGCGACAGATATTATTGTTTCAGTCTTAAACAAATAGATCATATTCTTAAAATTGTTTAGAGAATTAGAGAAATCTTGCCTTGTTGGAAGGCACAAAAGGGCCCTAATAACCCCACCATTGACATTCTGACTGACCATTGGATCTGAGGTGTGCTCAAGCTGAGTCACAGGAAGCATTGGCTCAGCCTCTGAGCCACACACATGATGAGTCTCAGGAAGAACCAGCTCAGCCTCTGAGGCACACACAAGCTGAGTCTCAGGAAGAACCAGCTCAGCCTCTGAGGCACGCACAAGCTGAGTCTCAGGAAGAACCAGCTCAGCCTCTGAGGCACACACAAGCTGAGTTACGGGAAGCACTGGCTCAGCCTCTGAGGCACGCACAAGCTGAGTTACGGGAAGCACTGACTCAGCCTCTGAGGCACACACAAGCTGAGTCTCAGGAAGAACCAGCTCAGCCTCTGAGGCACCCACAAGCTGAGCTATGGGAAGCACTGGCTCAGCCTCTGAGGCACGCACAAGCTGAGTTACGGGAAGCACTGGCTCAGCCTCTGAGCCACACACAAGCTGAGTTACGGGAAGCTCAGCCTCTGAGGCACGCACAAGCTGAGCTACGGGAAGCACTGGCTCAGCCATGAGGCACACACAAGCTGAGTCTCAGGAAGAACCAGCTCAGCCTCTGAGGCACACAGAAGCTGAGTCACGGGAAGCAGTGGCTCAGCCTCTGAGGCACGCACAAGCTGAGTTACGGGAAGCAGTGGCTCAGCCTCTGAGGCACGCACAAGCTGAGTTACGGGAAGCACTGGCTCAGCCTCTGAGGCACACACAAGCTGAGTTACGGGAAGCTCCGCCTCTGAGGCACGCACAAGCTGAGCTACGGGAAGTACTGGCTCAGCCTCTGAGGCACCCACAAGCTGAGCTATGGGAAGCACTGGCTCAGCCTCTGAGGCACACACAAGCTGAGTCTCAGGAAGAACCAGCTCAGCCTCTGAGCCACACACAAGCTGAGTCACGGGAAGCAGTGGTTCAACCTCTGAGGCACGCACAAGTTGAGTTACGGGAAGCTCAGCCTCTGAGGCATGCACAAGCTGAGCTACAGGAAGCACTGGCTCAGCCTCTGAGGCACACACAAGCTGAGTCTCAGGAAGAACCAGCTCAGGCTCTGAGGCACACATAAGCTGAATCACGGGAAGCAGTGGCTCAGCCTCTAAGGCATTCACAAGCTCAGATACGGTGAATGCCGGCTCAGCTTCTGAGGATTTATATGAATTTCTGGGCCTGAATGGTTGTCTAAGCTGACATTGTGTTAATTACTGTGACTCCTCAACTTCCGAACCGAGCCCTACATCGCGGATCGGCAGATCGTCCTATCAGCCTAGGCGAATCCAGTGTGCTCCACCAGCCGGGATAAATGGGAATTCAGCAATAGCGAGGAAAGCCCAGGAGTAATCTGAATAACAGAAATGTCATGACTAAAACATTCTGAATAAATCTTTAATTAAATTGAAGTCAGATATAATTCAGTTTTACCTAAACGGGTAAATAACCTTTCAGGAAGGACTTATTCAGGGCCTTCGGCTGTCCAATTGGATTTTGTCATTGGGCCAGTGGGCGGCTCCCTACAATGTAATATATAAATATTAAATCATATAAATGAATATGATATAAATATAAATAATATACATTTCTGGTATTTTAATCAAATCTTTCTGCATTTTTAAACTGTATGGATTTACTTCTGATCTCTGAGCCCTGAACCATCCCTTTCCATACAGTATCTTTCTGGACACCCGCACAGATTTCCATCTTGTACTGGTCCGCACTTTTTGAGCAGCCCACCATACCATGTGTAAGAGGTGTGTCCCGCTCACTGAGGCCAGTGACCGGGGTCCGTCGGATCCGTCGTTAGAGCCTGTTAATCGGCTCCTCTCCTCCACATCCCTTCATTCCTGCGGTGTCCTTTTACCGTGTCACAACGGGGCCGGCAGGGAGCCTCACCATCACACGTTTAATGACCGGGAGGGATCCTCCTCTCAGAATTACATGCGGGAGGTTCAAGGGTGTTTGGTGCCTGAAGAGGAAGGGAGACACCTTAACATCACCATAACATATCCATCTGTCTTCCATGCTGCTTATCCAGTATCAAGTCAGGTAGAACCCCAGGAAGCAGACACACATTCGACAAGCTGCATGTTTGTCAACTGCGAAAATAAACCAGAACCTGCAACCCTCCAGGAGTGAGGCTACTACACCATTAGCTTTATTACAAGCCTCCCCCATATATTTGTCTACCAGTGCTGTTACTCTGTTCTCTGCTTAAAGCTTTGTGGTGTGGAGGGAGTCCCTGGCCAAAGTGTAAGTACTTATAGTGACTCATTTTCTTTTTTACACAAATTTAAATATTTCAAGTAAAATGGAGGGTGTGTGGGGGGGCTAAAAGATCAGTTTGAGAATCTCAGTGGCCCCCCAAATAATTGGGACATTCAGTAACTTTACCTTGCACTAATCGCTCTCCCCCAAGTCCAAAAACATTGACCATGCAGAAAAATTGCAGGTTATATCTTTTCCTTTATGAGTATTTAGAAAGGGCACAGTTCACATGCCCACACACACACACACAGGTTTGTAATTATGTCTTTGTGGGGACTCTCCATTCATTTCAAGGTGGAAAACTTTAATCCCAACATGACAGCCTTAACCCCTACCCAGCCCTAACCTAAGGGTAACCAAACTAAATACGAGACTTTCGTCATTTTTTGTTTTTGATTGCATTCAAACATCAGAATAACAGGGTCCCCACAATGTAATATAAAAATAATCCACACACACGCGCGCTCTTCAGAGGGCGTTTACGGCCCGTGTACCACCTTACGCCCCTCTATTCGCCTGTCCCTGTGCATGGCTTCCCTGAGGTGGAGTGTATAAGTCCCACTCATATAGACCAGCCTTTCTTTTCCCCATCCTAACAATCGAATAATGAAACCCTGTTATTGAGTCCTCATCTTTTTATTCATCGCGATCTGCGTGGGTTTTGTGCTGCATTCTTCTAGGCATCAGGCGTCCCTGCTGCTCTCCCTGGGATTTTTTTACCTTCAACCCAAGTTCTACTTCAGGCTAACTCCACGCTGCCGGCTGGGTGAGGGAGGATGAAATACATAATGAAAATTATGTTTACGCAGCCACATTCCTGGTCTGGGAAGCAGCCATACTCTTAATTGGTGCAGTAAGTGGAACGAAACTTCCAGTTTCAACTTGTTAAATCCCAAGGAACCGGGCCTTCCGATGCTGAAGTGACAGCATTTACACATGTGCCGCGATTACATTATATATTTTGGTACTTTCAGCGGCAGCTAGGGTGGAATTTTCAGCACCTTTACCAACGTCTGGCGACCGGCTTGTGTTAAGGCAGCCCTTGGAAAGGAAAGGAATATTCTGCACATTCTTTGTCTAAAGTTTAAAGTCAGATCCATAGGAGAGGAATGGGGTACTAAGATATTAAAATCAAAAAACATTTAAAATGAAACATTAAAACAATAAATAAAAACTAAGAATTTATTCATACATTATTCTGTCCATTGGGTGCGTGTGTGTGTGTGTATTCTTCACAATAGGTAATTGATTAATTATGACCCTTTTCGTTACAAGAAGTCTATGTAATTTGAGGCACAAATAGGTACAAAAATGCCGAAGTTGTTTGTAGCTAAACAAAATTAACAACATTTCAAATATTACTTTCAGCAGTGGATAATGGAGGAATGAGTTTGTAGCTATCGTTGTCACGAAAAAGAAGTGTTTAAACTTCATCCTTAATAAATCCAGCTTTTATCTTTTTTTTAGTTTTTATTGGGCCATCAAAGTGACATGAATGGGAGGATTAGTAAAGGGGAAAAAACAAGAAGCATAGTAGTCATGGAAACAAAGAATCAGATATTGCCTTATGAAATGTATATTTAGTTATCTTATTTATAAAGTCGTTCTGGAGTTTTTCTTTGACTGAAACAGACACACTCTCTAATATTTGATCTGTGACCAGTTATGTCCTAATAGAAATGTATGTCTTCACACCAAATTCAGCCGAAAATATTTCCTTTAAGGCAAGGGTGTAAACTTTCTTAAATAGAATATTTACAGGATTTGGGTTACTTTGCGACTTTTTTAGAACTTTGTGTTTTCCTTTCATGTATGAGCAACACCCTTGGAGTAGTTTGATAAGTTGACGTTATTTTGACGCATCGAGGGTCTCGCGTTACCTACCGCACAGAAGGAACAAAGGCGTGATTGAGTACACAGCCGCTTCTGACTTATCGCCTCTGATATGTGGAGCATAACATGTGAGGATCTGCTGATTGGTAGATTAAAAGTGATTAATAGCTCTAGTGATAATCAAGTCAGGGGCTCTCTGGAATAATCAGTTAATTGATCATTTGAGCGCATGGGTTGGGGGGGGGGGGCAGTGATCCCCACGCTGACAGAGTGGTCTGCGGAGAGCGAGGATTTGCGTTTATTTATTGTGTCAGGGGAGACACAACTAAGACAAATGTCTCACTTTCAGGGGCTCTGCAGTGTGTCACCCCCCTAATCGCAGCATTCTCCGAGATAATGAGAGAATAATTACACAAAGGAAATATTACAGGATCCATCAAACACAACTGCAAACCCCTGTACCCTCAGAAAGCAGCAGAGTGCGGGTGGGGGGGGGGGGGCAGTCCAATGGGAAGGTGTCTGAGACTGTCCTAAAAAATAATGAATTATTTATTAAACTGCCACATACACTCTGGATGTGTCACAGAGGACAAGAGCGGAAGCCCGTGTTCATGACCGAGAAACTACAAACATTCACAAACGAGCCCATGGGTCAGCATCACGTCTGGGTGAGCACGGCAGGCCAGAGGTCAGAGGTCAGCACCTGTAGCCACACATCTGTAGGCTGAGGCTTCGAGAGAATGTATGCAGCCTCTAACCCTACACACCGCTGTCATCAGAAAAACTGGGAAAGCTGATAAATTTGAGTCATCTGCTAGGCATCTACTATAAAAACTAATAATAATAAATATAAAAATAAAGCAACAACAACAACAATAATAATAATAATAATAATAATAATAATAATAATAATAATAATAATGGATTTATTACATTTGAGAGTTTCAACTGAACATTTCAAATAACATAAAATAAAAACTTGCATTTCTTAACAAGCCTCTTTCCAATTTAACATTTAACATTCAAACTTGCAGGCAGCTGGTTTTCCGGGCTCCTCCGTGCCGCTGATTTTCAGATGATGTCTTGATTTGTTGTGGATTATCAGACACTGACACTGGCTGAAAGGAGCAAGTGAAGCTAAAGAAACAAAAGGGAAGAAAAGCCTGTTTCAATCCGTCGGCCCCTGGACCTGCGGAGTCACGCGCACCTTATCTCGTTATCGGTATTCCTTGTTCCAGGGCGTCCTGATCACACCCCCACCTGTGCTGTGCTCTTTCTGGATCAGCATCTGCATCTATTTGACTATTAAGAGGCAACGCCTTCGAGAATCACCGGGGAACAAAGGGGACAGCGGGACGGGTAAAGGTGTGCGTGCGAGCGTGCGAGCGTGCGAGCGTGCAAGCGTGCATCTGCTGGTGTGCCGCCTTACGCGCCTTAGTGCGCCTGTCCGTGTACATGGCTTCGCTGAGGTGGAGTGTATTACCGCTCATTTGCTTTGGTACGAGCGTCGTCGACGGCAGACGCTAAACTGTGCACTTGCAGGTGTGTGTGTGTGTGTGTGTGTGTGTGTGTGTGCTAGAGCCAATCACGGAGACTCCCCTCTGCCCCCGACAGTGTGTAGGAAGGAGGGAAAGTCGAGAGAGGCGATGCGTCGTTAGAGCCGCACGCCCAGAAGACGAATGGCCGCATGCACAGCGTCAGTGGGAAGGGAGCAACTCTTCACTCGCTTGGAGCCTCAGGCCTGTCTTGACTTGGATAAATCACCGTGGTCCTGAGGCGGGTAAGAAGCTGTAGGCCAAAATCTTCAGGATGGGGCCACATCTAATTTATTTATGTATGTTTTTTCTTTCCTTTTTAAACTAAATCACTACTTGCTTATCAGGAAATGCTAGACTGTAAACATATGAGTGAAACGGCAACTAAATGAAGCCGTACATTGTTGGTTTCTGTTAAACAGCTAATGGGGAAAATTAAATGCCGAAATTCATCAGACTAGCATTCTACTTGGATAAAAGGCACTACGTTTTTGGAGTATGATTGCTTCTAAACGTTAAAGTTAAAGCAGCCTCCCCCCTTCGCAAACACATCCTGAGATCCCTGGATAGCAAACCCGGTAACCTGGCGAGCGCCTAATTAGGCGTCAAAAATTCACAAGGGCCACTCTTCAATATTGCATGTCTATCCTGGGCTGCAGCTTCATAAACAGTGACAGGGGTTGCATAAACAGAGGAGGAGGTGCAGTGGAAGGTGGGGGGTAGGGGAGATGGGCGGGGGCTAGGAGTCAGGAAGAGGCAGGGAGGGAGGGGTTCCTCAGTGAAGCCCAGAGAGCACCACCTGTGGAAAGATAATATAGGTCATTCTGGAAAGGGGGGGGGGGTAATCTGAATATGTGTGGGTGTAGTGGAGCCAGCGGGTTATAGACTTATCAAAGGAAGGTTCTGGTAAATGGCAGGCCCTTCACTGCGCATTCACAATGAGCACCGCGGCCTGGCGAGTGTTATCGGCCTGGGGACGTGTTATTTAATATCGCTCCTCTGTCTCCGCAGGAAGAGAAGGTGTGAATGGGAGGGAGCACGACGTATTAGGAGGGACATCTGGAAGAGCGTCATGCCGGAAGGCATCATCTGCTCGGAAGGTGACGTCCTTTCAGGGCATGTTACCATCAGAGCTGGCTGGATCTTATGCAGATATCCATGCAAAATGCTTTATTTTCTGCAATCACTGTGATCTTTTAATTGCTGAACAATAATAATAATAAGAATAATAATAATAATAATAATAATAATAATAATAATTATTATTGTTATTATTATTAATAATAATAATATCATTTTAAAAATCTGCTTTCCCAAAAACACTCAGAAACGGACTGGCCTCTGGACTATACACACAGTGAATTGGGGCACAGTGGACGCGAATAAAATTCCGATCGGCTCTCCTGCCAAATCAAAAGATGGCCAGGGCTGGAGCTGAAAGCCACGGGGATATTTTGGGATTCCAAGATGCTTTTTTCTTGGAATAAATCTCCAAACTTATTACAAAAGAAATGAATTGAATTTCTATTCTACGAAAATGTTGGGTGAACATATTGGAGAAAAAGAGACTAAAAACAAAATAAATCCAGCCATGAAAAACAGATACACTTTTCAGGCGGATACATCGGAAATGTCTGCATCTGACTGAACATTTATAAGTAGTGTTTCACCTAGGCTGACTTCATCATCCTACATATGTCAGGGATAGACTTGGTTTGTTTCGCAATTTTATCTGGCTGAGGAATATCCATCGTTGACAACAAGTCCCAGCTTTGAGATCATAACCATACAGGCAGTCTGCAATAACCTCATAGTCTAAATCCTACTAGCTAGATTATCTGCCCGTATTGAAGAGTTATTCATATATACCGTACACAAATAAGGAAATTGCTACATTTTTATTAAAGAACTCAACAGGAATATGGCCCTTTATATAAGCATATCCTGCGCGGCAGAGCTACATAACAAGGCAGAGAACCCGATTATGTGGCGTGTCCAAATCGGCCATGTTTCCAGAATTTACTGACATGTTGCTGTTCTTAGTTGCTGGACAAGAAAATGGCCATCATCACACAGTGGCCAAAGGTTAGCAGAATGAGAAAAGGAATTAATAATGACTTTGTTAATAATGCATGTGATATACCACTAAGAAAAGCAAAGCTCAACTGTAATTGAATCAACGTGAAACCAGCATCCCAAGAGAATCCAGAGTGGACTGTAGTACCGGCATTAGCATGTGATGAGTGTTTCATGCCTTCAAGATGGGCTTTAACGTGTCACTCATTGAAAGCGACGTGTGTTTTCTTGGGATATTAAAGTATGAGTATTTTACGTTAAGAGCCGCAAACAGGCCTCAGTGACAGTAACCAATTTACTTGCAACTTCAATTACTTAAACAACTTACAAATACCACAAAAGTACATAGATTTCATTGTGTTATGTCAGGATTCATACAAGAAAAAAAAAAAAGGATTCATACAAGACAAGATGACAGGAGAAGGTAATTAACAATAATACTCTACCTTTTCTGAAGTGTTTCTAAATTCTGCAGGTACAATTTCAGGCAGAATCAGTGTAAATTTTAACAAAATTAGAAATTTGTCTCTAATTGTAATTAGTCAGGTGTGTTTATTTAGTGTGGGGTTTTATTGTAATTTGGTGTCATTGTTGTGGTCACAAACATCTGGAAGCAAATGTGTTTTAGAAACACCACTCAAATTTTAGGCAAATAGATTCATAGGATTTTTTTTGAGCTTTTAAGATGGTTGTAATCTAGGGAGTGTTCTGGTTGCGTCCTAAACTCTCTGCTTGAAATAGCAAAGATTTGTGACATGGACCTGTGACTGTTTGTTTTAAATGTAGTTGATCATTTCCGGATGGGACAAAGACAAAAAGGCATTTTGCTGGTGGAGTTCGGAGCCAGCAGATTGTCTGAGTCTGTCTGAGTGTGAGCATATAACAAAGATGCCACCCCCTAGATTTTGCTGTATTTGGTACGTCCCCATAGCTGTGGGATATACTTTATATGACAGCAAACTGCCTGTGTGTCTATCCAGGAAGATGTGATGTTGTGGTTGTTTGAATGCTGGCTTCGTAATAAGACACAAACTGCATGAATAGACACACTTAGTGACATTAGCTAGAGGATAAAAAGCCTGAGTCAGAAATTAAATTCATAATTTACTTGACTAATGAAATGGTTTATCAAGATCCACAGTTACGCATCGTCCACTTTGCTATGTGCATCTCTGCACTGACTACACCCTGAATTGGAGGTTCAGGTTAAGGCAGATTATTTTAACAAAGGGCAGAATTTCATTTTGTTGTGAATGCACCATTAGACATAATCTCTAATGCTCAGAGAGGCAAGAGGTTACAGCTCAAGTCAACAAGTGACAAGCGATTTAGAAATCTCTTGAAGAAACATTTTGAAATGTTACACCCACAATGATATGACAGCTGCAGAA
>JAODLC010000043.1:13807963-13828079 GCA_026781145.1 Hippopotamyrus pictus
CCCACCCCCCCTGCAAAGTCTGTTGCCATTCAAGACCGTCAGTACTATGAAACACGTTTTCTGTTATACATGGCTGAAATTAAATAAATATGACAAGGAGAAAACAGAAATCAAAAGGTCACCGAAAGTTGTGAACGGCTAAAAAGAATCTGGACCAGAAAGCGGAGAGGAGTCTGGCTGGGCCGCCAGTAACCGATGGTCTCCACTGGCGGCGGTGGATCTCTGGGAGATTGATGCACGGTGGGAGAAAATGAACAGAGGTCTGAAGGCTTTTGACACACACATTTACTATGTTTAATATCAGGCAATGCCATTTTTTTCCCTCCAGGAAATTCATAATCTGGGAGGTGGAAGATTTAATACATCTTAAGATTGCTTTATTTCAAGGTTTGCTGCTCCATGGCTGTTCATTAAACCTCAGCGACACACCTTCCAAATATATTATTTTTATGACATTTGCATTCATTCGAGCTCTAACCGCGTTACAAGATTGCGGCGAGCAAGCGGGAGCAGGGGTGCAAATGCGCGCCTCGCGGGAGGTGAGCGAGGCCTTTCCCGTCTTTTTGTCGCGGGGAAAGTAAAGAAATGCGGCAGAAGCGAAGGAGGAGCGCGGAAATGAGGCCGTCCGGAATAGCGCGTGTCAGCTCGTGTCGGCTCCTGGCTGCGAACGAGCGCGTGCGTGCGCGTGCTCCGTGGCGTGCGTGTTCGCGGGGGGTGCCGTGAGGACCAAATGCAACAAATTTGTGAGGGGAGTCGTCTTGAGGAGCTGCAGTTCTGCTGCCTATAGTCTGTGCTTTAGTGTCCGCAGCTAAACGCCGTAATATGCAGTGGCTTTTATGGATCGGTCGTGTCGAAGAATTATCATTAAGAGGCCTGAGATGGATGTGATTTCCATATTTATTTCCATCTCCTTGTTCCTCTTGCTCTATCGGCGCTCGGCGGCCGAACTGTTAAACACTCCAGTCCCTCGTGAGACCGGGTTTTAAAAGTGAGACCCGCACCTACAGTGAATAATAGGACGGGACTTTGCATTATCGGCAGGAAATTGGCCAAGAAACATTTAACAGCGAAACGCGTCCTGGATGCCTTCAGTAATACAGTTAACACGTTTCCACTAGATCAAGCCTGTAATAAATGCTTTTTTATTGCAAGGACAGACCGTGGACGTGTCAATTGAATTACTCAAGGGATCTATAAATTGCTTTTTAATAGTCTCAACACCTTCTCAACGAATTCCCAACTGTCGTTTTGAGACAAATTACTAATCATTTCAGGTTTTATGACGAGTAATTCTTAATACATTACAAATTCACGTCTTTTACTATGCATATTGACAAAATCATCATTATTATTATTATTCTATCTAGTACTAATTATACTAATGTTAAATTATATACTAATAAAATAAAACGCTTAAATGGGCAGAAAACAATCTTATTTTTAACATTTGTGTGGTTAAGGGTACCATTTTTTTTCTTTGCACCTTTGAATTTCATAGGGCTGCATTGACTAATTGGGTGATGAGGTTAAACTGCTCTCTGGTCTAAGACCCGCTGAAGTGGGTAAGATGATTCCATCACTTCACCGATTTTATTTCGCATTTTCAGGAGGAAATGTGTGTGCCGCTGAGGTGCAGGTGTTTAATTTTGAAACGCAAATTGTGCAAAGGTTCAGAGGTGTGTTAATGGGGTCAAAGCTAGCACTGTTAAATGCTTTGTTAGTCAGGGACTCCTGACTGCAAATTTTAAAAATGATTGAAAGTGATTATTATTATTATTATTATTATTATTATTATTATTATTATTAACTTTCCTTTACTCTAGTAAATTTAAATGTTGTTTCCCAAGTGCCACCACACAATTCCTTACAGTTATTGTACACATGAATAAATAATTAAAAACCCTCACACCTATGGCTCAGTTGATATTAAGCAAAATGCAAAGTAAATTATACACAATTACAGTAGTACATTTTACCAAGGTAACAAAATTAACAGAAGAGCTGTTCTGTAATCTTACTTTCTTCACTTCTTCACTCCCACTTCCCCTTTCCTAAGGAATGGCCTCTGTGGTAGTTGTTTAAAAACATGCCTGGTTTATTTATTTGCAGTTCAACTTGCAGCTGCAGTGATTGACTTGAGGTTGAGTGCAGTGTCAGTCTGTGGTTCCCAGTATCTGATGGAAACAGCGTACCCAACAATTACCGTGTAGGCACCATGTAAGTATCTTGTGTTTCATTTACGGGAGCACATAAAAGTTACAGCCTGTTTTCCATGTTTGCTCTTTTTGTCTCTAAAGCATGTGCAGAACTTAATTTTGCACTGAGCTGAGTTGATTTGATGATTTTGGTCTCAATATATTATTAGAAAGCTTATTCTAAACCTGACCTTACCTTATTCTAAACGCACACCCCGATTTTTGGGAAGGGATATGTATTGTATCTGTTTTCATCTGTGGGATTTTGTTTTGGAATGGTAATTGTGTTAAAACATTCTTCAAGGTGTATATCAAATATGCGTCTCCATGTTTTGTATATTTGGGTCATGTGACTGCTTGTACCTTGCAATTCCCTGAAAATCAGCTCACCCCAAGTGAGCTCTGTTACCCCGGCTGCGCAGTCAACTCTGGGAGGTCTGAGAACTTGAACTTTGCTGGGTGCAACGCTGTCACTGCTAGAGATTTATGGGTTTCACTGCAGTCTCAGAATCTGGTGCCGAGTTCAGCTGCCGCATAATTAAAACCTCTCGCCGAGATCTTTTTGAAGCAGACCATGACAGTCACTCATAGAGGCAGTGAGTCAGTGCATGCTTCTCCCTAGCACACGCACATACACTTACGCAAGGGCAAACACTGACATGAAAACACTCCTGCATAATGAAAATATATGTGCACGCACACACTACATGCCAAGAGATGTATGTCCATAGATGTACATACACATGCCTCTGCAGAGACTGTTAGCACACATATAAGTACATTCATGCTGTTTTCTGTCTGCTGACTCCTGTCCTCATGTCCCTGTAAACAACTGTCACAACTAACATGTGTGTCTCTGCACCCCCTTATGTGCTATCTCGATTAGATCTATTGCCACACAGCCAAATGAAAGTAAGCATGTGTCTAGAAAGCATTAACTAAACAGATTCCAGGCAGGTCATACAGCAAAGGCTAAACAATGGGAACGATTATGATGCCCCGCGATGGTCGTCACGGCGATTTAGGCTGTGCGTACACCCGCCTGGGTCTGCGGCGACCGCAGGATTTCTCTGCAGACATTCTCAGTGAGGGGAGAGGGCTTTGAGAGTTCCATGCCAACGCTGTGACACAAAGTGATGACATCAGAGCGTTCTGGCACCAAGCTCCCGGTGCCTTCCTGGTTCCCCAGTGTCAGCCGTTCCGCCTCAATCTTGGCCCTCCTCCCACATGGAGCTGGGAAACCTTGAGTCACAACTTTTTAGAGGAGCAACTTGGAAGTTTGTTTAGATGCAAAAGGCTGTTCTTCAAGTCACCCTGCATTTGCATTTCACACATCTTAAAACTGTTTGTAAAATGGATACTTAATTGTATTATTTTAATAATATCATTGAAGATGCCCACGGAAAATTCTAGTTGAATATATATAAATTTGTGTTTAAGTGGCTCATGTCATCTGACCACAAAACCAGTACATCTCCATCTGACCACTGAACCAGTGATTCTGCACCCAGTTTGACATCACTAAATTGCCAGAAATGTGTGCATAGGTTATGTGTACATTACATTGTGGAGACCAAATGTCCCCACAATGTGATAAACCTGTTTCATTACATACTGGGGGCTATGTTTAGTTCCCCACAGGGGAAACCCAATTCTATAAAAAAGAAAATATGTAACTGCAATCAAAAAACTAAAACTATCAAAATGCTTGTATTTTGTTTGGTTACTTATGGTTAAGGTTATGGCTGGGTAGGTGTTAAGATTGTCATTGTTGGGATTAGGGTTTTTCTCATAGAAATGAATGGAGTAGATAGTTTAGACAGACAGAAAGACAAATCAATAGATCATTTAATAAAAATACATCTATCTCAATGAGTGCTTGGATTTCCTATTTGGACACATTAAATGAGAAAGTGTTGACGACAGTAACAAAAAAGATGAAGTCTAGAACATGGGCCCAGTGTTACTGAATGCTTGACTGTCAAGCTCATGCTGAATGCGACACCTTCCCCACCTATCTGCCATTCTGTGAGCCTCTGGGCCCCTCAGACATGCATCACCTTAAAATTGCATCGCCTCCATGTAGTCGGTCTCAGCTTATCTTAAACGTCTCCCGCGGTTTTTGTTCGGATTTGCCAGTCTTTCCATTTTTTTTGCAATGATTTTCCATTTCACAAAACGGTTGCTCATTTTCAGGATATAATGTCACAGCTTCTGACTTTCATGGATGTCTGGCCAACTGACAAAATACAGGCAATTGATACAGAAAACATACATTAACATACGGGTAGTCTTCAACTTAGAAGAAGGTTACAAATATGATTATGTGTCATATTATTAATTGATTAAATCCACAAGTTAATTTCAGCATCATTTCAATAATTGGTTATTAAGAAACATAAAAGAAGACAAATAAAATAATAATGTTGACATTTATGCCAACAAAATAATATGAAATGTAATATTCAAGAGTAAATTCTGGGTTTGAGATTCTTTTTTGTTTGGTACTTGCATTATATAATGCTAAGACAATTGATATAAATAGTATTGACGTATAAAGGAGTATTGTGTAATGATAATACTGGAATTAATAATAAATGGATATAATAATGTTATTTTTGACTATATGTATTGTACTGATTTTAAGTTTTCTGAGCCCAAACCATCTGGGTCAGGACCCCTATGTAGCTATATTTGGCCGCCCAAACTGGGCATTAGGACGTCCCCCTCATAACAAAAAGCTAAATAAACAAGTGGCGTATTAAAGGGCAAAGCAAAGGACAAACTCCCCCAGGTGTGTGAAGTCAGATTGAGAGACAGGAGCAAAGGGGGATGTATTAAGGACTTTCGACGTTAGTAAACCAGCCGAAGTCGCGCAACAAAGGCTTCTGGAGACGTCGTGCGAGTGTGTGGGAGGAGGCCTTGCCGCTCGTTTCCTCCGTCTGACACTTTGTTTGTCAAGATGCGGGCTTCCTGTTATATATTTAAAGGGCCTTTTGAAATGATTATGAGCCCTTAACCCTCAAGCCACACGGAAGGAGAAAGGATAAGGAAATGTGTCTGGGACAAAACAAAAGAGGCAATTCTCAAAGTCAGCTTGGGCAGCTAGCTTCTCATTTTGTCTATTTTCTTTTTAAAAATTAATTTAATTTGAACCTTTTCCTTTTGATGTAATTTAATCAGTATGCTGCTTTCTG
Source organism: Hippopotamyrus pictus (assembly GCA_026781145.1). Lineage (NCBI taxonomy): Eukaryota > Metazoa > Chordata > Actinopteri > Osteoglossiformes > Mormyridae > Hippopotamyrus > Hippopotamyrus pictus. The sequence goes on from JAODLC010000043.1 coordinate 13,813,356, forward strand.
TATATCCAGTTCATTACACTACTACCACCAGTTATGATGAAGTAGTATTCTATTTTATTAATGAACTTGCTTATTGAAATTACTGTTAGCGGAAATACGAAAATGCAAATAGGAAATGCTGTTCGTAGCATGATTGCATAATCTGCAACTATTTGTGCCTCTTTAAAAAATATCTTTCATCACCCTAAATTGCATTTTAAAATTCGGCTGTCTTACATTTGCAAGTACATACTGTATAGAGCCCCTGATGTTGTCAGGAATGCATGAAGGAGCCTCCAGGAGGACAATGCAATTGGAATGGTGGAGTCTCAGAGAACAATTTCAAAGGGACTCATGGCATTTAAACACATCTTGTTGATAGATTGCTCATGGCAATAGTCATTGATTAATTGTGTACTGATCCATTGTGTCACAGCACAAAAAAACCCACAAAACAATTAACTTAGGGGGTTTTAGTCTGGGGATGGTACCTTCAAATGACTGTATTTTATTTCAGGATATGCTGAGGTGATCATGGTTGATGTGCTTATGTGAGCGACAGTATCAAGCCGCAATGCTCCAAAAAACAAAACCACGGCCTTCCCTTGTTTGTGGGGTGGTTATGATGCTGACGTGAAGGATGTTAAATCCTGTGGGTTTCCTCCCAACGGCTGAGAATGTATAGTCTAGATGAGCTATGGAGTCTAAATTGAACGTGCGAATGTACATATGAATTCTGTACAATGGACTGGGACAGGATGTTGTCATTGAATTCATACATTCTTAATATACTCTAATATGCTTACTCACAATTTACTCTTCTGGTAATCTCAGCAGCATTTAATTAATTTAGTAATTGAGCAGAATGCATAAAGTTCTGAGAAGTTCTGCATTTGACTTTGTGAGTGTATTTAGTGTTCGTTTAGTCCTTTTGTGGTAACTTACAGTGTAAATCCAGTCATATTACATTTGTGCAAGCATACTTGTTTGTCATCTACAGAAAAGCTAGATTCCGTAGTGGGTTTGTGGAACAACAGACTAAGTCAACAGACTAAATCAGCCGTAACACAGCCCCATGCTGTTTGCAGCCGAGAGTTAAATCACAGAGTGGTGGCCATCTTGACTTATTGGTCATATTGTTTTTTTTGTCCCCCTTGACGTAATTCACAGGTCGTAAAAGATACGGGTGTATTTCAACCTCAGTAAAAATGGCAGTTAGAAAATAAATCACTTCAAATTAGTCCTTATGAAAAAACTGTACTTTTTTACAGTGTGTGGGGTGGGTTTGTAAGGACAGGAATTCATCTACAGTACTTGCCTTTCTGATCCACAGGGACCCTCAAACACACAGGGACACTGATTGTGTGGCATCACCCTTTAGTAATTATTTTGGCATCAGAACCTGGCAAACTTGAGTCCGGTGATTCAAGAGGTTCAAGATTCAAGAGATTTATTCGTGACCTACACAGTTGTACACATATAACGTAGTGAAATGTAACCCTGGTCACTCCGAGCAGCTGTGCATGATTAACAAAATATAAAAAGAAAATAAGGAAAAACAATAATATAAGATAAGAAATATGTGAAATGTTCAGCAGTACATAATCTATACATAAGTGATAGGTAAGAGGTATTTTGCTGTGCAATATAAGTGCAATGTGCAAGAGGCCTGAGGTACAGTATGTGCCAACAATTTGGACAGTGTGAAGCAGTACTCATAGGATATGTCAGTGTTACAGTGACTGAAGAGTATCCTGTGAGTACTATGGGGTCATGGGTGCCTAGTGCTGACCAGCATTTCAGGTCCAGAGTTTTAGTCAGTCACCTGGCTTTCTATGAGACTATTTCCAGCTGGTTCTGTTAGACCTGCAAGCCACAATATTTACTTACATGCTGAAATTAAAGTTCAGTACGTCACTCAAAGGTCCAACAGGTAAAGCTAGTATTTGAGCCCTAGAAAAGTAATAAAAAGGAACCACAATTCAAAAGCCAGATCCCAAAGGAAGTGATATTTGACTACATTTATTTGTGTTTTTATAAACCAGTTACCTCATTTGGACGCTTGTCAAGATCTTCTTATTGAGGCATGTTAAGCTTTTTTGGTTAATCAGGTCTATTATGCGATTAGATAACTCGACGACATCACAAATCATGTGACCCGAGAGCCTTTTTTCAGTCTCCCTTATTTTCAGATGTCTTGTTAAATCTGTTCCGTACTGAATTCAGACTACTGATCTCTAAATGTATACCTCAGTCATTTGATACACATGGGCTCTTTATTCATCGCCCAGATCTTCCTCATTCCATGATTAATTCCGGTACATTAATACTTAAACCACATCTCCTGATCTGACTAAAAATTTTTTAGACTTATCTTTCAGAATGATAATCACCTTAACTGTTCAGACATTAAACTGTCAGTGAACAAACCTTTAACTTTTGACAGTGGTAAAGCTAAGGTAAGGGGCGTTTTATTGGATAGATTAAGAGGTTCCATAAAAATCCAGGCCCAGTCACTAGAAAGTTGTTGGAGGTTATATAAATCACAGTAATATGAGAAACAATCATGGCCCGTCTGTGCTAAATTGGAAATTATAAAGTGATGAATACCCCACAGCTTAAATGCTTAGTTTTATCGGCTGTAGATATTTATGCTCAGAAATCCAGCTTTATGTGTGTTTTGTTCTGTCATTTCAAACATGATACCACAGCCTAGCTGTCACTTTATTGAGCTCTGCTCCAAGTACTGAAAGCGCAGAAAAGCTTTGAAACCCCCCACTGTTCTCCTCCTCCTCCTCCTCATTTTCTTCCTCTTCTTTTTTCTTCTATTTTTTCCTTGTTTTCCTGCTCCACCTTCTTCCTCCATTTCATCTTCAAATTCGTCAATTCCTGTTCCCACTTCTTCATCATCGTTTTCAGCCTTTTCCTCATCTTCCTCTTCAGCCTCTTCTTCCTTCTCTTTAATTCTGGCCTGTTGTGGCACATACTCACGTGTTTTCACCACAGAGGAGTGAATTCTCACTATTGCCTGTACTGTTCTTGTTGTTGTTGTTGTTGCTGCTGCTGTTAACCTTAAATGGTGAGACACGGGCAGATTAAGCCAGACAGGGGGCACAAACAGCTCCATATTTAAATGTTCAAAAAGCTCACGGGATCTAGTTTTTGGTGCAGTTTATGAATCATGAGGGATGTCTGGATGATGAGCTTTAAGTCTCTTTTGTATGGTTTCTCACATGCCCAATGGGCCTTGTTATTTCCTCTGGCGGCCAATGTGTGTCTCTCTGCGACCGAGCCAGACGCTGGGGCTCTGCCACACTTCAGCCAGCTCTTGCATGGACTGTGTGCCTATGCAGACACTAATACGCACGCCTGTGCAGTGTGAGCACCGTTACCCGCAACGACCTGCTGGAGAGTGGGGTGGGGAGGGGGTGGGGGACGTGTTATCTCCACAACACAGACCACCAAGAGATGGGGGCCACATGTGGCTTACTGGTGTGGGTGATGGGTGGTCTCTGGGTAGCCATGGGAGTGAACCCCATCTGGGCTACAGTCTCACAGCAACACACTTTACTACAGGCATAGCCTATGAATGAATGGGGGGGGGGGAATAATGTGGCTACAAATAATGTGGGTTTGACATGGGTATAAAGTAACATGAGTATAAAAGGGTTAAAGTAGTATGAGGTTACAGGGGATACAAGTAATTTGGGTATAAAAGGGATAGAAGTAATGTGGATTTAAAGGGGTTGCAAGTAATGTGGGTATAATGGGATTATAAGTAATTTGAGTATTAATAGGTTACAGGTGATCAGGATGTAAATCGGGTACATAAGAGATGCTGTATGAATTTAAGGAAGTCCATAAATAAGAGCAGGGAAATATTTTAAGACAGGAGATGGGGGCATTTACTGCAATCTCCAGATTAAATAATGAACCTGAAAAAGGTGAGCTTTGCACAAAAATGTCTGAGCGACTGAATAAATAAAAAAATAAATGAAATAAATCCATAAATCCGGTTTTCTCAATCTTTATGGGAAGTTAAAGCATTTAGCTATGACTAAGCACTGACTCTGTGTGTTTTGGCAGGAATTAAGTCTCCTTGTTCTTCCCCTTGGAGACACTACAGTCCAATGATTGAGTAAAGCTGATATGAAACTACTCCATCTTAATCCCTCTCCTGATTCGTTCATGTATCAAAGTACATTATTTCCAACACATATATTGCCTTTGTGATATTATTACCATGAAAATTGTACACTCCGGATGCCCAGAATTGTTATTGAGTCTCACAATAATGGCGGAAGACTAAATAAACAAGTGATTCATGCCCTGGATCTTGGTGGAAGGGAAAGGCTGTGGATCTTAAACACTGGATCTTAAACACTGGATCTTAAAGACTCTGCACTTTGTGGAAATGTCCTTGACAAAATAGCCAACATAACAGATGTATTATTATTATTATTATTATTATTATTATTATTATTATTATTATTACATTCCAATGCAATAACTGAATGACTATAATGCTTTTTACATGTGTAATGTTAACTTTATTTTTCACAAGTCATTGTTGGAATGTATTAATTCACACTCTGCTTGTGTGATAGCTGGTAATTACCCTGTCAAAATGAACGATGATTAATAAAACGAAAAAGCAATTACATAAATGCTTGTGAAAATAATCAGAAAATACCACATTTCCCGAATAATCTGGAATTGGTACCTATGCAAATTTTTAAGTGTTACCCTGAAGATATTGCATGAAAACAATATATAAAATCAATTTCAAAGCCTATTAATTATATTGTTTTATTTCTTTTTTTCATCAAGTCTAATCTTTTTTCTTCAGCCTGTTGCTTTGTCTTCTGGTTTTTTTTTTTTGCAAATAAATCTAATGTCAATGTATTAAATATAAAACAAATCAAGTCAAAACACGCAATAATATTGTCTTTTCAAACACAATAAATTAAGTGATGCACTCAATTAAATATATGTATAAATAGATTTTAAAAAAGAAACAGAATTCAAGATAATGTGTCCCTGAGTTGTTGCCGTATGCTTCTCAAATATAAAGATGACAAAAATGAACTGCTTATTAAGTAGCATAAATAGCATAAATTTATAAATAACAGCCAGAAAAGTTAGGCCTGGTCGTCAGTTCTAACTTCCATGTCTGCCTCTGGAGAGCTGGGTGTTTACCTTGTAATTACGTCTTGGTCTAGCAGAGATGGTTAAATGATGAAAATATGTAATAAATCATAAAAGTATCAAATAATCAAACGGAATGGAGCGATTGGAAAAATGTAGAACGGCATCCTTATTGGTCGTGTCGTAAGGGCAATAACTACAGATTGTTATTTTAATGACTATATGGTGGACATGAATATAAAAAGTTATAGGCTCCCTGTTCAGGCAGCACATACATAAACAGTATGTATATATCTAGTTAAAATGTCTAAGCAAGGTGCACTGTGGAAGTATGACTCTAGAGGCCAGGAGGTTAATGCATTGCTCTGACATCATGGATGCATCACCTCAAATCAGTGTAGTTCTTGTGCTGTTCTGAGATCTGGTTGAACTATGGGGAGGGAGGGGCATTAAAAGAGATATTTTTATATGAACCGTCATGTTTCAGCACTTGTAAGTGCCTTGCTGTTCGAGACCTCATGAAATCCTCAGTCAGAAACCCTCTGTATTTCACATGTAGACATTTTTAACCACCTTGCCACCTGTTGCTGCGAAAGTGTAATACTGCTCCACTTTTGCCATGTCTCTGGGGGGGGCTTTGCTGAGATGACTATTACTTCCCTCTATGGAGACTTAGACAGACAAGAGCACTTAATCACTAAACGACTTAACACATCCTAATGAAGAAAAAGTTTCTTTGGTGTGGAGAGCCGACAGAGATTTTTAATAACTGTGCATCATGATGTATAACTTTCAATCCACCCCATAATCAGATTACAATTTAAATTGTTTTTCAGGTGGAAGACCACAGGACATATAAAGTGAATAATACAGTACATTGTATATAGTGAGTCGCATACATTCTGAATGCCCATAACTGGGTTGTTTATAGATTTAATTATTTCTTCATAAATGATTTAGTGTTCATTTTAAAAACTTTATTCATAAACATTTTCTGCCTGATGAGACCTGAACCCACAACCTGCAGACTCCCCTTCTGCTATAAATACACTAAGATGTTTGTGTATAAATTTGCTGTAAATGCTTTTGAATTCTTTTTGAATTTCTTAAAGGGGTGAAACAGTATAGGAACATTGTCTTTATTTCCCACAATGCACCACGTGTTTGGACAAAGGACAGAGCCTCTGTCAAACACTCCAAACACTTCCCTACTACTGTATACATAGAGGGAAGGGAAAACACACACACACACACACACAACAAGAGTAAACTTTATTATTTCATTATTCACCACATTACATGCTGAATGCGGTATCATACAAAAAGCATAGCTTACACTAGAGGCATGAAAGGCTAACAGATATAAATAACTACCAGCTCACACCCCCAAGCCTATTAATTACCTGGGATGTACACTATTCCCAGTGGCTGGCTGTGTGGTTCGTAATGCCTTCCTTTTGACTAAGGCTGAATTTCCTAAAGCTGCCATTGGGACAATCTCTAATTAATCCTCTCCTATGATCGTTCTGCCTTTTTGGGGGGTGGGGGAGGACTCAACATGCCAGAAATAGTATTTTGCACGTACAATATCAACAACGGCATGCCTCGAGGGAGAAGGAGAGCTACAGGGAGGGCTGGGGAAGGTATTACCTGCTTCGCAGTCTCCTCTGACCACGTTATTGATGGATGATGTGGTCTTTAGTGAGGAGAGCGGCGGCAGTTTATCTTAAAGAGGCAGTCATCCGTCATTCCGGTTAAAGAGCCTCCATTCCCTGAATGCTCCGAAAAATAAATAAATGATACAATATGTAATATACCAAAAATATGATATATATGCAGTACCTTTTGGGACAATGAGAGGTATCACTCAGTTTCACTATTCCACCAAAATATGCCTAGTTAATCAAGACCCTCCCCACGTCTTGAGGTGTGGATGCCACTGTAATGACTTTATTTATTTGCTTGTTTGATTGCCTTCCTGTCATTGTATGTTTTTTGAATGCGTGATTTCATTTTTCAGACAAGGGCCATGGTTGTTCCCATGTGACATGGGGATAATGACTAATCGAAGGTCTGGAGGCCCACGTCAGAGCCTCCTGCAAACAGAATGTGCAGACAAGACCTTTAAAGTGTTATGACACCTGTGGCTATTGAACAGCAGTCTTGTAAGGAACAAAAATACGATATAGCAGAAGGAGACACTTGGAGGCATGCTTGCAAATGGAGCTGTTTTTTAGCGTCCTGATAAGCTGTGTTTACAAATGAGTAGATGACGCGACAGCTCACTGCGCTTACGTCCTCTTCTTCCCGCTCTAATTATGTTGTCTGAGTTAATCTACACGGCCTAGTCAATACCAGCTTGTAATAAGGATCTGTTTGTTTCGCATGGGGCGAGGTGGGGTCTGGATCCGTAAACAACAGAAACCCCTCTCCATACCCGAGCCAAATATGTGACCTCAGAACCTTTCCAGTGTGTGTGAAGTTTTTTCCTTTATAAAGACACAAGTCCGGTATGGAAGTCAGAGGAGCTCGATTTAACCAGGAGGGTGCAGGAGGGCCTGACTGAGATACTGGTGTAAATGTGTTAGGGCTGTTCACTGCCTGGTCAGGTGGCCATTTACTTATTTAGCGGATGCTTGTGTCCAAAGCGACATAGGGGGATTAATATTTGGTTGCAATGTGCTAAAATTTACAGTAAAACAATTATTGATTAATTATGAAAAAGCATTGATTCTTTAAAATATATTTTACACAGCTGAATAAAATAAATATCTTTCTGAATCAGAGCATCCTATTTAATTTAGCAGTTAGCATTTTGAAATATATTTTTGCAATGCTGTGATGATCGTCTTGTATAATAGACATTTAAAGAAATATAGTACAACTATTTCGTTGTTAAGTATGACATCAGCACACAGAATTCTACTGTCAAATACTGCTAAACACTACTAATGTAACGATACCTGCATGACAGGCTAGAAGTCAATTTGTTTTTGATACTTCTGAGAATGCAAAAGAAAGAAAAAAAAAAAAAACAATGTAAATTGTGTTTTCAAGCTAATGTACTTTCCTCATTTTTACCACTGGGAAAAATTCTAATGAATAAATCATAAAACAGGTAAACTGTAATCTGCAGTCTCTGATGATGACGTGATATCAGACCTATCAGGACTGTATCGTGTGTTCTGTCTTTCACTTGGGTACTGAAGCTGCTGTTGTGCTGAGACTCTGTGACTCTGTGACTCTGAGACTCTGAGACTCTGTTCGGGGTGTGTCTGCAGACACAGCACGCCATCCTTTTGGTGTCTGGGCCAATGAGAAGCCGTCGCCGTTCATGGTGTCAGCTTTCCATCACCTAGGCCAGATGGGCAGCTGTATTAGTTAGATGTTTGTTTGTCGTCATGGCATTGAAGACCCTGAGCCAATCAGCAGCCCTTTTCTCTGCACTGGGATCGAAGCCCCTTTGCCTGCGTGGCTTGGGGGGGTTGGAGCTCATAGACATACGCGAAAGGGCTTTACATTACCAGTAAAAAGTTTGGACACACCTATCCATGGAAAGATTGATTTGTGTACTGTAGGTGTGCAGTACTGGCCTGTTCTTCTGCTGCAGATAAAGCTGAAGGGGAACTGTCAGCAGAAGTTGGCAGCTCTGGAATAAATTCCTGATGGTATAAATTGATAAAGTGTGAAACTGCAGGTTGTATTGCATAAAAGCAACTACAAAATAATAATTCTACTTTATGTTCTGTTCTTCCCAGTATATATATCTGAAAGACAGGAGCATTTAATAGCAATGATGTGTGACCAAAAAGGTTTCTTTTGAAGCGTGAGCATGGACTTCCTGCATCGTTTTGGTACAGGGCCAGTCCCCGTTTTCAGGGATATAAAGAATGTGATATGAATTAATCATAAGGTATAAATGGGAATATATTTCATCAGAATACAAATAACACATTAAATTCGTAATACATTTGTTAACTTGCCTATTTAGTAAATGCACCATAAATTGTTTGCACATTTATAAACTTTTTAGCTATTCTAATAAGAACTTAAACACGTGAAGTTTTATTTTAATGAGGGTTACTATAACATTGCATAATACATATGTGCCCTTTGATGGACGGGCATCCTGTTCAGGATGTTCCGCTGCCCTCTGCTGCCTGGAGGAGGCTCCCGGGTCACAGCGACCCCTGACCGGGATAAGTGGTTAGAAGATGAATGGATGAAATAATACACATATGTGGTATATAGTCTACCATATGAAAAACATACGAGAATAACATTGCCCTCTGGGAAGCAGAGCTGGACGGCACTGGATATCTGTCCCAATCTGTGAGAAATGAAGAAGAGATCCCCCACAGCACTCAATCTAACATTAAAAGCTGTTGTTTCTTTGGCGTGTCTGACAGTCTGGACTCTTTGGAGTCGTTGCAAGCTAAGAGAATATCATCCATGTCTGGAAGATCAACTGGTTCATCCTGGAGGCCAGCTAGCATCCCTAAGGTCCCCTGCATGGACGCCAATGTCTGGGAGGCAGCCCTAAAATGGAAAATGGAAAGCACATTGTCCGAGTTATGTGGCTTGAGGGTGTGTTAATTAGGATCAGGATTTATATATATATATATATATATATATATATATATATATGTTTCTAAGTGGCAGCAGTGCATTAACGAGAAATGCTGAAGTTCAGGTGTGTCAGCAGCCACAATGAAAATAGGACTGAGGGCAAAAATAAAAAAAAAAAAAAAAAAATTCTTGTGCTTTAAGTAGTTTGCCTATGAGACAAAAAAGCTAGTGAACTTTGTAACTTAGAGCAGCAGTCACCGATAACTTAAAATGTCAGGCCCTTATTCGTCCACGACACGCATGCCGCTTGACACCCTCCGCTTCGTTAGCGCCAACATCCTCATTTTTTAAGACCAAGAAACAAGAAACAGCCAAGGGGGGGGCTTCTCTGCCAAGAGCGCTGCACTCCTACGCGGCCCTTTGGTTCTGATCCGAGGCCCGTGTTTGATTCCCACGGTCACAGTCCGTCCCGGGGATAACGTTTCTGATGGGACACAATTATTCAAATGACCTGAACGTGCTCGCGGGCAAAACGGAGGATTTTTGGTCTTGAATCGACAGCTCTAGTTAACCAGGCAGGGGCTTCTGGCAGAAAAGCAAGCACAAAATGCATATTGTCATCCATTTCCCTAAAATAGAGCTCAGTGCGTCTCCCGGTGACAGGACACCATAATGACACGCTCCAGTTTGCTATCATTTAGCATAGCGGATGTGTGTGGTGCATGAAGATAGATGAAAACTAGCAAAACCTTTTTCTTATTCCTTGAATTTATAATGGTGGCAGGAGGAGTTAAACGCACCAAGAGATATTAGACGAAGGCTATCTATTGCTCAGTGCTCCAAACTAATGCGCCGCAAGCTAACAAGCACATCCAACTATCTGGTTCACCTCAGATGCTGAAAATCTTTGCTGGAATATCGCTTTGAGGAATTCATCAGTTACAGGACGTAATTATCATTGTTCTGCCATGTTGGCCAAGTTGGCTAGGGTACCTCAGCGGCACCCCCTACTGACCTGTCAGGCATGTACAGTTTGTCTCAGTGGTGCCCCCTACTGACCTGTCAGGCACTTACACTTTGCCTCAGCGGTGCCCCCTACAGACCTGTCAGACACATACAGTTTGCCTCTGCAGTGCCCCCTACTGACATGTCATGCACTTGTAGTTTGCCCTACAGACCTGTCAGACACTTGTCAGATTGCCTTTTACAGGTAGCGAGAAAGGCACCATGCAAACTAATCAGTGCTAGCCAAACTACGGCCTGGAGATCAGCATATCGGCAAATGTACATTCTGTGAAACAAACCTATCTACGTAACCAATGATTCTCACAAGGAGAATCACAACGATCGATAAATGATAATATCAATGTATAAATACAACGATAAATCAGTCAAAAACGTATTTTCCTTCCAGAACCCAACACTAAAGATTGAGAAACACAGACTTTATATAAATCTCTATGATTGATAACAGCAAAACAAGATGGAGTTGTGAAATATTACACAGCCTGAATTAGTTGCACACACACAAAGAAATCCAGCAATATGCTGACTTTGTCGAGTGGCGACTGCCAAAAACGAGATTCTTACAGTTTGATTTATTATTATCAACACCACATATGGTAAAGAAGCATTATATATTTATTTATGTTTTGCCAACTGTCTACCCATGGTACACCAAGTACATGGCTATTTTTGTGGTGTATTTTTTTTTCTTGGAAGACCAAGAACAACAAATGAAATAATAATAATAATAATAATAATAATAATAATAATAATAATAAATTAGTTAAGGCATATAAAATGTCTCATTATGTGTTTGCAGTTTTACTGACGCATTTAGGTAGTGTCATTAATTACCAGTACAACAGTAAATGGTTAGCAGTATGGACCTGTGATCAGAAGTACTTGTTCCAATGGTAAAGACAAGGAAAATGGTTATGAGGTATCTTGGATTAAAGCATCATGTATACTTACCGTGTGCAGAGCCACTTCTGCCAAATATTGGGAGCCTGGCTTTGTTGTAGATTTATCCATCCATCCATAGAATCCATTCATCCAACTGCATATACTAGTCAGGGATATGGGGGCCTAGAACCCATGCCATAAAGTGCAGGGCAGGTGCCAGGTGGTTCTTTTGGGTTCATGCCAGTCCATCACAGGGCACACAATTGATAGGAAATTTAGATACACAGATTTGCCTCACTGCATGTTTTTGGACTCTTTTTGCAAATCCACACAGAGACATACAGAATGCACATGGCCAAGGTCGGAGGATTTGCATCAAAAACAATTGCGGTATGGGACTACAGTGCTACACTGTCACCATGCCATAAACAGACGCCAGTGTCGGCCAGACGATGACATCCATCTTACTAGAGTTATGAGATCATGGGATGGAAGAGCCTTGTGAGAAAGACCCTTCTGTGACTTAGTGCTTGAGGCCAAGCGTTGTAGGCAAGGGAAAGGGATTACTGGACATTTAACGAAAACTCTTCTTGGTTTTAGCAGTTGTCCAATCTGTGAGCCAAGTTTCATCAAGCGCAGACCAAACTCTAGCATTGATCATGATGCAGAAAATCTGTGTACTGATCATCTTAAGAGAATCTTCTGGGATTCTGATTAAACTTTTATAAATTTATATTTGATATAAAGATACAGTGATATACAAGTAAAAGCTTCATGTTCCTCAGCGTAGTTCTGTTGCAGGATATTTATTAATTCCTTCCATCAAAATCCCATGCCTAGTCTATAAATATATGTGTTAATGTATTATTATGTTCAAGATGCTTTAATCCACCAACTGATAGCAGAAATGAAAAGAAAAAGAGTTACAATTCATTAGTACATAGTTTCAGCTAGACCTACATTTTGCTACATTTACATTAATTTGAATTTTCTACACGTGAAACTGTCAATGTGGTGACATTTCCTCATCAAGCTCCGATTATGTGCAATATGAGTTTATTAAGGTGTTAATGTGACAAATGCATTGGAAAAATACTATGAAAGAAGAACACGTGGAGATGCTTTTACCTTGTAGCTGAACTGTACAGTATGCCTTTTGAGATCAATTCAGTTTAAGTCACTCTTCCCCGCAACACCGACATGAACCTAAATGAAGGACCTGCCCAGATACTTAAAGGATGCCACAATTTTTCTCCACAAATTGCCTCTTGCTACCGTTCAGTTGAAACGACGGAAACCTGAATCTGGGAACAAGTGCGTCCATTCTTTGAGGTCACATCCAAAATCAATTTCACACCATTTGCTAATGTCTTCTCGGCGCACTTCCACAAAGACGGCGAGATAAGAAGGAGCGCTCCCATAATTTGTTCGCTCTGGCACATGTTCTGCCCATATAATTGAAGCCAACTGGCCTCATTGGCTAATACATAGAGGATCCTCAGTTTTAGTTCCTGACGAATTTTATTAGCTTAAGAACAATCGCTACTTTATAATTAGCTAATTCCAGTGGAATGATATCATGTTTCATCAAGTTGTGGCCAGAAACAGCTGTTTTGAATAGACACAATAAAAAAGTCTTTTACAAATATTTCATTTCACACTGTGTTTATTAGTTTATCATTATGTCTTTCCAGACATTATTTCCAAAAAGATTATTGCGGGCACACCTACAAACTGTATAACTTTGTGTTTACCCACACGGGTTTACTCTGACAAGTTAGTCTAGCAACCAAAAAATAACAATGGCCTTAGACAGTTTGAGGGAATGACACTAATTAGCATTATAAACAAGAGGTATGAATCTGATCTTTAATCAAGCAAGCCTGTGAATGAACTAGCATGTTACAATTTTCTAACGTGAAATCACTTCAGCAGTTGTATTGAATAGTATGCTATATGAAACATACATACATATATACATACATACATACCAGAATGGGCTACTACATGACATTGATATCACAACTTAGTTTATTCGGAATATGGTTGAAAGACAAATGGGTAAATGGTATGACTCTTTCTCCAATGTCACGTATAAATAAATACATTACCTAGGAAAAATAAAACATCAAAAAAGATGAATTTGATAATCAGAAAATTCCCTTGTTTATTGTAATCCAAGAGCAGCATATTGTACCTTTCAGTTTCAGAAAATAAAGTTGTTTGTTTCAGCTCCAAAGTGTTGCTTCCGTGGCATTCATTTAATGAGGTCATGCATTGTGGAAAGGTTATTAAATGGAGCGTGCTCTTTTTCTGCGTTATACTATGGGGCCAATGGAGACCTGAGGATTACTGAGAAGCTAGTTAAGTTCTGAAGAGTGCAAGAGTGGATGTAGCCATCTGTACGGCTGAATGGCAGGGAAAATGGGATTACAGGCACTTTGGACAGATTCTCAGTAAATGCAAATCTGTCATGTAAGTGTAGGCATAGCTAAAAACTATTTTAAATGGCATCCCTGGTCAAACATGCATGCTTAACAATTTTTAAAGCTTCAGTTCTAATAAATCCTGCAGTGAGCTCCAGATTGTGATCCTTTTTTGCACCAAACTTCTGTACAACCTGATCCAATGGAAACCCTAAATGAAAAGTTTATTCTTTAAATTTTTAAATAAAAACAAAAAGATCATTTTCTCACATCTTCATATATTGTTTAATTGTGTAGCTACTGGTATTCCACTGTCCTGTTTGAAAGTCCAAAGCAGCACCCATCCTACCGATTTCAGTGCCAAAAACAATGTGAATGTAACAAATCCAACCCAGTCTCACGGCATTTCGTGATATAGTCACGAAATTTAATCTATTGATTTGTGTTCATGGACACAAATTTCCCTCTTTTTTCGTGTCACTCTGCATGAATTTTAAGCCAATGTATTTCAATAGGAAATATCTTCCCTAACCCTAAGACCCCTAACCCTAAACCCCTTTCCCTAACCCTAAACCCCTTTCCCTAACCCTAAAACCCCTGACCCCATACTCTAAACTTAACCCTAACCCGGTAATTATAAAGAATTTTATAGTAAACATCGCATTGTTGAATTATCAAGCACACTTTTCTGTTA
>JAODLC010000043.1:13850374-13863376 GCA_026781145.1 Hippopotamyrus pictus
GTGATTTTGTGTCAGTGGATCCTCTGAAAGGGACAGTGATTTCATGTCAGAGAATTATCTGAAAGGGACAGTGATTTAATGTCAGAGAATTATCTGAAAGGGACAGTGATTTTGTCAGTGGACACTCTGAGAGGGACAGTGATTTCATGTCAGAGAATTATCTGAAAGGGACAGTGATTTTGTGGGTGTCAGTGGACCCTTTAAAAGAGTTTTGTCTAAGTTCAATGTGCCCTTTGTCAGGGAAAATCTGTACCACTTGTTCTTTAGATACAAGGAAATGATGTCACTCCTATGTGGCAGTGTGGTGCCCAAACTGCTCAAAGATTTCACTCTTGTGAGGGAAAGAGTTATACCTTTTTGTGAACATATCACAAACAGATGATTTGCTGCTGATGTTCTTTATACATAGGGGAAAGAGAGGTGGAACTCTGATTGGTTTATAGCATGTTACACCCCAAAAACACCCAAGATTAATTACAATTCACTTAGTGCAACCCTTTTGGACCATGCACCTGGCACAGCAACTATTATCCCATCGCTAGACTTGCAAAAGTGGGATGACTATGCCCTGAAAGAACCGTGTACTTTAGATAGCTAAAATAGAGCCAGAGGGTCAACCCACGTTTGCTAGTTTAATGGCAGAAAAATACTCCAAAGTCAAAAAAGCAGAGGCGGACATTTCAGGTCCAGTTGAATATAAAGGGTCACATTCACATAGTACTCAACTGGTTGGTTGAAACAAAATCCTGGTTTGGATTTTTACTTTCAGATATTTGGCGGATCTTTTTATTGTAAGCGACCACTTGCCTATTGCCCCATTGTGACAAATGCAAGAAAGTGCTATCATACACTGGGCACAAGTCCAGCACTCCAGGGCCAGTGTTCAGTTTGTGTGTTCAGTTGCAAGCAAATCAAAAGTGACAACTGCACTAAAACCGAAACAAGACAAAAATGCGTGGATTTTGTTTGTGCAGTTTGTTCTGTTATTGCAAATGTTGCTGCAGCAAAATATTCATATATGTATGATTAGCCTACTCTCATGTGGAAAATGAAGGCCGTTGAAAGTAGCCTATTTGTTGAAGATGCAATTTTGTCTTTATTGTTTACCTGAAAATAAGCATAGTCAAATGAAACACATTTTTCCTTTGCGGATGGAAATGGGACGATACTTGTAAAATGTGGGCAGGAGCAGGACAAAATAATTATTTTACATTAAACACCTGCAACAAAGCCGTACAATAAATGAACCGTAAATGTCATGCAGGTCCGCTGGCTGAAGATCCAGAGACATTGTGACATAGATATCTTAAAATATTTTGATGCGCACATTGATGCATAATTACTTTCACGTTGTAATCTTTTTATTTTAATCACGCATTTTTGTGTGCTGCTGCATGTGTGTAACAAACAATGTATGTGCACTAGATAAGCACCTATGTAGGTGCATCTTGCAGTCTTGATAATGCTCCCCTAAAATAACAGAGATATTGAGCTGTTGACTTTTAACTAGGCTTTTGTTAGTCAAAAGCACAATTGCTTTCTGCTGCCTCAAAATAGCAATGCACTTGACTCCGCCTCATTTTAATTCTGACACGCCCACGGGTGCAATTTAAACGACATGGGTGTCGGATGGGAAAATGACAACAGCGTTGGGCTCATGCTAGCCAAGAGACTTGCATCGTGTCAGGTGCTGCTTTGCACCAGATGCTAAATAAGGCCCAGAATCTTTGCTTAGGTATGACAAATCAATTCGTTTAGTTGATTACTCCTCTTCCTAACCCTATCTTCCTTGTGATGATATCTTTTGCAAAAATAAAAAAGACACATTATTGCCAGGTATGTTACTGTAGTTGTGATTTCTGAAGTTGGAATCGGGAATTTCTTCTAACGTGAGATATGCACTCACAGCTAAGCTACAAAAGTATGGCACAGAGGCCTCTTTCACCCCCTGTAGAAGCACCTATAGAGCAACACAATTTCACTGTGGGGGGTGCTGCCAGGTTTTGGGTCTGAGGGACCTGATCATTTGTCACAAACAAATCTATTATTGCATTTCAACACTTCAGGCCATAAAAAGAACTTACAGAAAGTGAAAACCTGATTCATCCGTTGAAGTATTTAATTTTAATCATCATGTGAACTGATCAGCATTCAAACATATAAGAATATGAATAGAGAGCATGTCTTCATCCATTTTGGATGCGGGGTTTCTTTCAGTGTTGTCCCTCAGACACTTTAAAAGGCTTCATGCTGAGATGCGGCATAGGGAGCAAGGCAGGGGGACATCCTGGATAAGATACCGTCACACGCACAATGCATAGTTTAGAGACACCAATTCACCGAACTGTGGCAGCAGAGCAGGGTACCCAGAGGAAGCCCAGGGATAATATATGAGGCGTTTCCACAGGCATATTGGAACCGAGCTGTACCGTAAAGAGAGACTAGTTCCGGCACGGTTCCAGCTCGCTTCGGTTTTCCACTGCAGAAGGGTCGGCTCCATAAAGGTATTGCCAGGTTTGGAGAGTAACAGTAACGTAAAACCAAAGAGAGGCTTATTTACTGTTCACACAATATATATTAGGATTTACTACACGCAATCATTATTTTTTAACTGTGTGGCAATTTCCGCTAGCACGTCTGTGAGAATTGCCGTGTTAGGCAAGAATGAAAGGCGAGTCTGTTACGAATTCTTTCGGTTCAGATTCTGAGCATTCAGCAATGCATCGTGATGTCTAATACTTCTAATAATGTAAAATACATAAAACATACGCTTTTTGCTTCAGATAATCCAGGCACAGAACACCCGTATCTCTGTGCATTTCGACGTATCAGATGGTGGTGACGCAGCCGGCTTGGTTTGGTGACTCGTTCGGCCCTGATAGTGAGCAGGACCATGTCAGCGTCTACGGCTCGGGTTCAGCTTGCATTCTTTACAATGGAAAAGCGTCTGTTCCCAGTACGGCTCGGTCCATGGCAGTGGAAAAACGCCGAGAGAGAAACTCCACAAACTGCACCTGCACTGAGGCACTGCATCAACCAGCCTACGAATAAGCAAAACAAAAATCAATAACAAAGCCGTTGCTGAAGCCTGAGGCTAAAGGGAATATTTTTGCTGCTCTGAGGTTGTGATACCACCCTGATCCAGGTCCCCGTTACCTCTCTCAGGGGGTCTTATTACACTCCACGTGTGGTCCCTTCTGCCCCCGTGACCACAGGCAGTGCTTATTGGTAGTTACAGGCACGACGCTAACACTCGCCCATTATCGAGACTTTTCTTTTTGCAGATTAATGGCACAATGGAAGCTCCCGTGTCTGTCGTCCCTCGCCGTGGCCGCCTGTCCATTTTGTGTCAGGCGCTGACACGATGAAGCGCGATGATTAGCGGTGGCACGGACTTCCGACGGCATGCAGAGTAGGAAGGAAGGAAAAAAAGGGACAAAAGAAATACAGTGGGAAAAGAAAAACAGGCCATCAGTTCATGAAAAATCGCTTCACTTTGGACAGAACTTCACAAGTTACAATCAAGCCTCAGCTTCCTTCTTCTTGATGTGCTATGGAGTCAAATCAAGTCAGCATCTATTAATAATATTTCCCGGGCTCCTTTCATTCCGCGGCGTGTCCTATGACTGTCAGCGCCCGTGATAGAGCATTGCCTTTATCTCGTCCCGGTCCTGCTCTGTCAAAGTGATAAACAATTCTAACAAGAATCAGAATAAAGATCTTCCCAGTAGACTCCAGGAGATATGGGTCTTTTTTTCTCATTTTCTAGATGGCAAAATTTAATCTAGTAGCTAGGTTACTTTTTTTTTTTCCTTTTTCTTTCTCTTTTTTTCAAGCATCACATTCAAAGGGATGCAAATGGAGCTGGGTGCCGAGGGCCCTGGAGTCGCGGGCACGTGAACGCGCTCTCCGAGTTCTGGGCCGGGTCACCCCGCAGGCTACGATGAATCCACCCGCCTTGGTCACCAACATCTGAGCGGCACCGATGTCTCTTAATCTCCCAGGTATGTGTGTGTGTGTGTGTGTGTGTGTGTTTGTACGCATCTGTAAGGGGTGCATGTGCATGCATGTTTGTACATATGCAGGTGAGTGTGTGTTTGCATGTGTGTGTATGTTGGCGTGAAGGTCCAACAGATCACCCATTTCGATGAATCTAAAATTCAAAAGTATTACAGTCCTTAAATAAGGTAATAGTAAAATTAATTAATGTTTAACAAATTAAATAAAAAATGTATCATAAATGGCTGCATCCACCCATCCCTCTTCAAACCACTTACCCTGTACATGATCCCAAGATTTACTGTAGATATGTATCTGAACACCCAAAGTGTTACATCGTTTTCTGGAGAGTATCTCAACTTAGTCACCTGGGAGAGAAACATCAGTGGCTATAACCTAAATGCTCATTATTTTTGTTTAAAAGTTTTTGTTTTGTAAAATGCATATTGCGGGGTTTTTTTTGAGCAAACCTGAGCGCTTATCTTTAAATACGTGCTCAAAGTGAATTAACTGAGTGCATTAAACCCCATCCTCACTGAAAATGTCTTCATGGTAGACGAAGGTGAACTCTGACAGGATCATGGTTTGACCTGCTATGTGTGAAGTACCCGTGTGGGAGCAGGGGGTCGGATTCCCTGGGTCACACAAGGCAGGAAAAACAAAAAAGAGCCACGGCATAATGGCTGGACTGGAGGGACTGGAGCCTAAGGACTGGGCTGCTGGTGGAGAAGGGTGTGAACCATCCACTCAGATATGAAGGATAAGTCTCGAGTGATGGACGGTGACTAAAGGAGGGGAAATAAAGGAGGTTTTTCAGCAGTAACAGAGAAAAATATAGCTGATTTTCCTGAAACCCCTTGCCCCTCAATGCACATCCCCTTAATGCAGATAACCTAATATCAGCAATATCGGCACAAGACTCCAGGTGGCGTGATCATTAACATCAGAGACTAGAAACCTAGAGGCTGCCAGTTGGAATCCCAGGAGAACCTTTTTGTGTTCCCATTGCGTGAGGAAACTCACCCGAATTTCTGATGGGAAGCAAACTGATAACGCTGATCTCACACATGCAGTCGATATAACACACTGCCACTTATGACTCATTTGACTGACAACACAAAAATGTGCAACAGCAGCCCAATAATACATGATATGATGGAGACAGCCTCATTCTACGCACCATACCGTCTTCCTGTTTGGCCAAAGAAACGGGACAGCCACATTACTGATTCCAAACAACGAACATGCTGTATAAATAATAATCAGATAAATAATAATAGTTGGACAGAGGGATGTAGAGAGGTTTAATCCATCTGAGGGCTTTAGCCCTTAGCCCTGAGCACTTAGTCAGCGGATCGCAGAAAGTTAACTGCAAAAGCTCATCATTTCTTGGCTGTGCCAAACTGATGCGTGTACAGTTTTTTTTTTTATTTCACAAATAAATGTTCCAAACCTGAATGCTCTGAAAATTCCTAAGAGTAAGACTAGTTTTTTATGATCTTTTGAAGATTTTGGATGCATTTTGCAGACGTATTTTTACCTAAACCACTAACCAAGAATTAATAGCATTTTTGTTTTCCCCACTCTGGAATGAATATGCTTCCTAAAATGAGATCCCTTTAAATATTTCAAGGTTAACAATAATGTTAATACCATACGGCCCTGTGCTAGGTAAGCAGATGGATAGTTGGATGAAATAATCCAACTGAATGCAATAATCAATAAATCAATAATTGATTGCTCTTAATAATGTTAAGAGCAATCAATACCCCTCTATATGGCAAAAAGTACCACACCTGAAACAGGAAATGCAACTTCAAAAATGCAATCTGTGTCAAATGAACCAGCACATACGAAATAATGCAATCACGTACCGTAGGGTCTTCCAGTCGGAATTTTGCTGGTCCATGGCAAATTTTCGTCCAATTTGAAATGCCACCAAGTTGCAGATTTGTGAGCAGCTCCCCTTAATTTGAAGACTTGTTAATACGAAGAAGCCCAGATGATTCATCTGAACCGCCTGCATTAGCGAAATGCATTTTAATTGCTGGTGTTAATAGATTTTTTCTGTCTCTCTCACATGCATAAAAGGGTGAAAATGATCAAATGTGCACAGAGGATTTCTCAAGGAGCCTAAGTAAAAATGTCAAGGTCAGTACTTAATTGTACTGCATCGTTAAAAAAAAAATCAGTGCAATTGTTTTAAGTCAATTTATCACTTATTCTGTTATGAGTGAAATGTAAATGAATTGGATTGTTAGAGTAATATTAGATGATGCTAGTATATAATACTGTGCAAGTACCAAGCTATTGGGAGTAGAAACCGGAAAAAAATGACCTCTAAAGCAGGAACATTACAGCGTGGTTTTAATAGTTCATATCAGAGCCTTCGGTTGTGTAAGTACACTTAGAAACACCGGAGTTCAATGTCACACCTAACAAAAATATTCAGAAAAAAAATAGTCAAAAGTGGCAAGTCACTGAACAGGCAAATGCTTACCATTTGGTTATTTGTATGGGTCACATTTCATTATTTGCTTGCTTGCATTGTAGCTGCAGATTGATTTTGAATTATTAGTAAGATATTACTTTACAAGACATCCCCCATCCAACATCAGTTGTCAGCCTGGCTTTTATTATTTTCCATTATCATTGTATGTTTGATAAATTGCTTCTATTTGTCAAAAACTGGTTTAAAATGGTTTAATCGTCATATGATCAAACAAGACGCAACGCACACCGAAATGTAACATCCATCGTTTACAGGCTGGTTTTCTGTCTGCCCATGGTTAACTGCCCGGACCTGACACCAGGTTCTGGAATGAGGTGCTGTTGTTGCTGCTCTTTTGACTCATTTTTGACACGGACAGTGTGCTGTTTTCCACTCCAAAAGAGATCTGTCTCCCCACAGGACATCTTACAGGACGCTTTTAAACTGCCTCCGCATGCTTGAGCCATAACTCAGCCCAAGATGATGTGTGTGAAGGTCAGGTGAACAAAGAATTGCATTTACATAGACCTGTCAGGCTCAATAGTAGGCCGGGCACGGCAGGTCAATGGAAACAGAAGGGCCTCCGCGGCGATAAACGAAAAGAAAATTCGATTGCGCGAGTAATAGTGGTGTCTGACTCGTGTCCCTTCCCATCTCCTTTTATTCTGCTGCAGACGGAACGCTGATGTGGGGAAGTATTAGAGGAGACAAGGGTTTTTAGAACGCTGACGTTTTTATATCAACTGTATCGTCAAACACCTCATTCTCAGCGCTGTCCGTCTGCCGTGGCCCGCCAAAGCGAAAAAACATCGGAATTGCAGGCCTGCGCGCATATTAAAGAAACTTGTCATCCGGACGTCACCGGAGAGCTGCAGACGGATCAGAAGGGCCCATCCCACTGGGGAGACTTTGCCACCATCAAAATGGTGAAATTAGAACTGTAAAAACGTCCAATTTACGGTGGGAAATGCTTCGGTTTAGTGTGTTTTGCATAAAAGCCTGTGCATTTAAATTGCCCATACAGGAAGTACAGATTGGTGATTCAGGTTTAGAATGAAAATGACACAGTGGCCCCAACGAAGAAAAGACGCAATATGGAGGGTATAAGAATCGTGAAAGTGTCACACTGGATTTCGTGCATTTAGGGGGAAAAATGTGATGCAATAAACACAGCGTAATAAAGCTAAGATGTCAGCCGCTAAGAGGCGTTGTTAGGGAATCTTTGGACTTGTGAAGGCTGCATTAAACACTTCTGGATCTAATTATTATCAACTCCCGCATCATTGCACACTGGTAAGCTGAAATGGTGTATACAAACAATTAAGTGAAATAGCCAAATTTCTCCTATATTTGTTTATAATTCACATCAGCCTCTCTCTCCCCGCACGCCCACTACCTTTGTTCTCGGGAAACGGGGGGGAACCAGCCACTAACGTGGAAACGGGAAGGACAGGTGTAATTCATTAAAGGGACGCCTTGACGGTATGGGCTCTGCACAGTCAACTTGAGTCTATGAAAAGCAAACTTTTCTTTATGCTATTTTTTATGTAAGGTGAGAGTTAGGCTGTCTGCCAGGCAGATTTGCAGCTCTCTCTATGCGGATTACGCTCGCCACCTCACGCTAATAGCCGCGCGTTCCCGTCAGAGGAAGCGTGCGGCATTTTAATTAGCAGACGGCGCGGGCCGGTCCGCGAGCCCCGTGACGGGCGCGCCTCCGCTCCCGGGCCGCTTCTGAGCGCGCCGTCTCGAGTTAATGAAGAAAAGTACATAGGAGAACATATGGCCATTAGTGTAAAAGCAAAGCCGTAAGAAAGCAGCCGCTCACCTCTCCCATCGTTTGCTTCCCCCCTCGTTCATGTGATTAAAATTACCCAGCTCAATCACACGCAAGTTACTGAGTGAATATACCGCCAAGCTCAGAAACGGCTAATTAATAATTTCTGTTCTCTTCCAGACAGCACATTAGCCAACTGATGAGATTTGCTTTTTAAATCTTACATCATTGTGAATGTCAGGATTTAATGTAAGCATTTAAAATGAGCACTAAAACTGTAAAAATAGGTCTAACAGGTAAATAATATTTTTATAATAATTTTATAGATCTAGCAATAACCACATGTGTATGTGCACTGGGTTAATTATTATAATCTTTGGGGTGCAACACCTGTGCCCTGCTTATGCCTTTCCAGTTCTGGCCCAGTTTCTTACCCACATCAATTTCCATTGTATTTAATGTATTATTATTATTATTATTATTATTATTATTATTATTATTATTATTATTATTATTATTATTATGAACAGGAGCACACGGTGTCTTTTTGTCGTCTCTGCTATTTCTGACATGTTATTGTAACAGACTGTTCGTGTTGGATAGGTGTCTTATTGTGAAGGCATGTGGTTATAGGATAGAGGAGGTGTAACGGGGGGTTCCGGGGTTGTGCCGAGTTGGAGACGTTGTTGGGAGAGCAATAAAAAGAGATCGCGACTGAAGTTGAACATTAACGGGTCTGTTCCTTCCGTTTATTATTTTCTTTATTAATGTAAAGTCAGTCGAACCCGAATAACCGGCTACATTATTTTCTCTGAATCAAACAGATTTTATGGACAGTCAATAAACAAAAGCATGATTAAGGGGGGCAGAGTGGGTTATACCCATTTCAACACACCGTAGCAATGAAATTGTGTGAAAGTGTATAGGTACGTGTAGTGTATCTCTCACCAGTTTTATCTTCGATTTATTTATTCGTTATTTGATTCTTTTTTTTCTGTTTAACATTCCGATGTAAAGTGTCCTTTTAAAACTAAAGTTTGATTAATTTTGTAAATACAGCTTGCATTGCTGAGAATTTTTGTTAAAAATTGTTAGTTGTCACAGAATTATTAAAAGACATACATATTTTTTTAAACGGAAAAAAAAACTGTTGAATTTATATTGCAAAGCTAAACAAAGTATAAGACGAGGTTTATTAAACAGCTCCATCAAATTACAGGAGGCTTTCAGAATGAAACGCGGAGTGAAAAGGCACATTACCATTCAGGGAGTGCAGTTAAGGGAGATGGGCTGAGATTTTAAACATTACACCGATCTGTGCCGAGGGTCTCTGTTTTCTACCCGCTACTCTGCTTGTCCAGTTTTAGCTGCTGATCACTCGCTTACACGTTTTATTATAATTCTGTGGCAAATAGGTGACACGTGGCCAGCTAGTAAATAAGACAAGCATGGCCTATAGCATCGCCCATCAAACTTAAATACTTACACACGTTAATTAAAGCCCTACCTTCTTGTAGCATTTCAGTATGACAGCATAACCACTTAAGTTGCGACAAGGTAAAAATTACTGGCATATGCTGGAAGCATGTTGGAGGACCTGCATTTGTTACAATCTGTGTTCACACTTGAAGAACTACAAGGTCATCATCAGCCTTTGCCCCTTAAGCGTAAAGATAATCGAACCCAGATATCAGAATAAACATTCTGCAGCAGCGAGAAGATCTGGAACTCGAAGAAAGCCAACACTTGCTCAGGCGAAGAGTGCGAAAACCGAGTGGACGTGAGATGAGAAACACAGCCGTTCGATTCCAACCGCAGACTGACGTGTCCGGCTGAAGCTGACGTGCCGGTTCCTGTGTGAATGTTCACATACCGTCATGCGTTGCGTGTGCATCCGGTACTGAAGCGTACTCTGGGTGATGGGACCGTGTTTAACGTACAGTGGCCTAAAGAGGTCCCCAGGAGCGCTTGTCTAGTGCCGTTCACAGAATTGAGACGAGATGGATTCTGCTTCTCTCTGAACCTTTTCCCAGAAGCTACCTCAGCCGTGCCAGAGACAGCACCATGAAGCAGCTGGTTCTTTGGGACAGTGACGAGGGGGGCGGTGGGAGTTATGGGCAGGGCAGGCACTTCAAGGTAAGGGGCACTCAGTCCCTGTTAGGTAATTCAGACAGGTGCTCAGGCACCCCCACCCTGAACACACGCCTGGACAATGCCCCCCCCCCCCCCCCCCACAATGGAATATCCGACTTGGATCAAGACGCAAAAACATGGTCTGAAGTAAGATCCTCGTAAAGCCTTGATCGCTGAGACATCTCTCCATCTCTCTCGCACAGAACAAGTGGGTTCTGCCGTTCCGTTACCGCTCTGTGGTGGTTTTAGTTCCCTGGCCTCACCTCTCCCCCAGAACACGCTTGGCCTCCTGCTTTTCTTGGACCTATATGCTGCACACCATACTTAGAGATTCTCCCCAGCAACTGCTCCAAACAACTTATTAAAATCTTTGTTTAATCTGTAATCCACAGATACAGACCGTCGCTGCTGGATGACCCGGGTACCCGAGGCGGCCCGGCGGTGGGAGCCTCCCTGCTTGGGCCCCAGCGCGGCCCGAGGAGCCGTCACTGCCATTAAGGCGGCGGCCCGGTTCCAGGGGACGGCTGCTGAAGCCCACTATCCGTCACCCTACATCTGTTCGATAATTAGCGGACCATTTTTGTCATGAAGAATTCAACACCCCAGAGTGGAACCTGAAAATATATGCAGCACGCTGAATCACATATGTCTCGGAGGACCCCAGAGTGGCAAAAAGGAAAAGTAAAAAAAAAAAAAAAAGAAATACAAAATCACTAAGTCTTTAATTGGATATGTTCAGCTGATTCCCTCTTAAGGATTAATCTGCGGCCCGAATCCCATCGTTTTATTCTCCTTTTATTTTCCAAAAGGGAGCTACCAAAGCAGCGTACCATGGAGTACTCTAGGAAATACTCATTTTCTAATCCATATTCATTTGTGGGAAAATGACGGGTTGTACACATGGGAGCCAGTAAGGTCTCTCATAGCACAATGATTTCAATTAAACTTTTACTTTGATTTTGATTGTAAACAGCACAGATATATGTTTTGCATAAACGAATAATGAATCTGTAAACTGTTGGCAATCTGAGCATATCACTTTCTGATCACCTGCAGAACTCCTTTTGGCATGACAGTAGTGTGAACTGCGTAAATCTGATGGGTTATTACAGATTATGGGTTATTACAGATTTCATGCATTTTAACATGCAAGCAAGTCTAAGGGTTTTTATTACCTCATTGATAAAAAAACAAATTTAGCCATGTAGTGAGCTGATGACTAACTACTACAATACTAACTGTGTGCAATTCTTCTGTTAATCTAGATCCCAAAAGAAAGTTGTGTAGGTAATACAAGGGCTATTAACTTAAACCAGCATATTCCATTGATTTAATTAAAATTGCTGTGGATGAAGAAAATTGTATAATTTGTTATTATTTTTATTCAGTGTACTGCTGTCAATTACATACACAGTATATAACATATACTCGATAAAGTTATGCTATACTCAAATGCAAAATATTACTCCAGAAAATATTATTGCTATAGCAGATTTAAATGCATAATCTCATATCAAAAGAACCCCTTCTCTGAATACATAATACAGTTGTTTGCTCTGAAAATGGTAGCATTTAAATAGTCACACATACCCGTTTCTTTGCGATCTGAGAAATGATTGGGTATTTTACGACTGTGTGTGTGTGTGTGTGTGTGTGTGTGTGTGTGTGCGCGTGTGTGTGTGTTATTGAAAAAATGCATTTTGCAGGAGGAAAGTGGCGCATGTAGGACGTCAGGAGACTCACACAGTCTTTGCAAAGGAGCGACTGCTGTTCTCTGAATGCCCACCTTCTCAGGCTATAGGAGAGCGCTCTTCCTTTAAACACCCTCTTCTAGTGTATGTCTAGGACATCGCTCTTCCTTGAACCTTCCTTAAGGTATGGGGTAGATCTGTTCCTCAATCTCCCCCCCCCCTTTCATATTCTCCAGAAAAGCACAA
This sequence comes from Hippopotamyrus pictus, assembly GCA_026781145.1. Lineage (NCBI taxonomy): Eukaryota > Metazoa > Chordata > Actinopteri > Osteoglossiformes > Mormyridae > Hippopotamyrus > Hippopotamyrus pictus. The sequence continues at coordinate 13,862,709 of JAODLC010000043.1, forward strand.
TTCCTTGAACTCCGTGCCTCCCCCCGCCTGGACGTGGCGGTGGCCTGACCCTGAGAATGCCATTATGCATGTTTCCAAACAGCCCCGCATTTGCATGTGCGGGACAGTTAAAATAAGGCCATAAATCAGCCCCAAACATTTAAATGGATCTTGTGAGAGATTGAAGCCCGGGAAGTCTCCTGAGCAAATATTTCAAGCCCCCCCCCCCACACCCACCCCACCTCCGAACACATCCACTGTCATTAACCAGGAGGACCATTCAGACCACTCAGCTCATATATTTCCTTCACGGCATGGCCAAGAGGCAGCCTGCGTGTGGCTCCCTCAATATATCAATATCCCCCCGCAGAAGCGTGCGAAGCCATTCGCGGCTAACAGCTAAGGTTACCCTGTTTTCAGTATGCTCACACGTCTCGCCCAGATATGTGAAGAAAAAACACTCCTTTTCCCCATAATGCACAGGGAAAGTTAACAGCAGTGTAACCCAACCCACACTGACGTTCCAACTCTGTTGCTAATTTTCAGCTGAGCAGCGAGAAAAATTAGGGCAATTCAAATAACGGCACTGTGCCATACAAACTCTCTTGTGAATAATACTACTACTACCACCACTAATACTACTACTACCATACCATCACTAATACTACTACCACCACCACTAATACTAC
>JAODLC010000043.1:13863476-13886746 GCA_026781145.1 Hippopotamyrus pictus
TACCACCACCACTAATACTACCACCACTAATACTACTACTACCATCACTAATACTACTACTACCACCACTAATACTAATCTAGTTATTGTTATTTTTATTTATGCTGCTGTTATATGAGAAAACAATATTTCATCGATACAGTGAAAAGCAATCAATAAATAAACAATACCAGTTTAGTATTTTTTCTGCAGAGACAGAAGGCATTATTTATTCACAGTAATTTTATAAGCTGTATTTTGTTTTACTGTAGCTCCAGCATGGCACCCTGAATGAGGCTTAACCTGTTTTAAAGGTAAACAATGCAGAACTTAAATCAAATGCACGTAGCCATTCCACCCTAAACAGGCATTTGCCGCAAAGTATATAATTCCCCTTCAGCACAAAAAATAAAAACACGAAAAGCCACTTCAGGTGTGCATGATAAGAAGACCATCACTATTATTACTCAAACTTTCCATCTGGCTTTTTGAATTGGTGCATAAATTGTAGCTACTTTTAGGACTTGCTCTCGAGAAAAAAAAAACAACAAAGTTTTGCTCTTGGAAGGAAGCGACACAATTACATTGGACGGGATGCAATCATATTGCCCTACTACGCGTGGGTTGTTTTGATAACTGAGGAACATATGCCAACCAGAGCCAGAGATATCCGTACCTGGCTCCTTTGGTGCGTTCGATTCATTTTTATACAACTGAAAATGCAAGACGTGTTTGAAGAGGCCGGTTATTCCACCAGGCCCATCGACAGAAATTAATTTTGTGGGGTGTCCGGCATGGAGTCACCTGGGGAGGTTTTGCAAAATAAATTTAAATAAACAGTAAATAAATCTGAAATAAAGCAGAAAAACGAATCAATGAAATATTAGACTTTCTGGCATTGGTAGCTTGTTTGGACACCTTATTAATGAAGCACTCTGTAGGGTTAATGTACCCCGTTCAAGATTTAAACTCTTAGCCAGATATGTAGTCAGCTATGCATTATTCATTGACACCAAAATATTAAAAGACAATCAAAGGAATTTGGGGATGTCCTCCCTATGTCACATGTCATGTCCCTTCATCATCACAGGACAGATTCACGCCAATTTGGTGCGAATGTACTGTAGGTCCTCTCACAGTACTTTCCGGTACAAACGTTAGATTCCATTCCTCAAGTCAATATATTACCGACAAGCATATCTTCAAAAAGTAAAGGTTGCTCATTTTTGCGCAATTATGGTAAAGGGCAAATCTTACATACTGCACATTCTCTCATCCCCAGATTGTGTCCTGGAATACTTGTTCATTTTGAAAGCGAAAGTTATTAGAGAAATTCAGAAAACAGACAAAAGTTTCTGCGTTTCCGCCTCTTGTGAAACTGTGAAGGGGACTCGCTTGGAAACTGGATCTATCCATTGTTCATTTGAATATTTAAAGGAATCTTTGAAAGTTAGGATAAAAATATATATTTATTTCCCGCTTGGCTTGTTTCCTGCAGACCTCAGCTAGCAGAAATTCTCAGAATTTCAAAAGGAGATTTATTTGCATTTCAGACAGGAGGCAGAGTATTCTTAGACATATAGCCATGCGGGTACCTGTTTGTACTTTGCTGCACCATCGGCCTATGAGGAAATTTTTCTCTGACGTCCCATAAAACCCAGTGTAGGTAAGTGGGGGGGGGGGGGGCGGGATTTGGAACCTGAAACACCTGGAACCGAGAACAGGCTCCTTTCTGCCAGACTTTCAAAAGGTGTCACCCTACTTTGTGATGGAGATGTAAGATAATAAGGAGAGGCTCAGAGGCCAATGGCTCTTTTAACGCGCCGGTGTAAGGCAGAGTGACACACCACATCCCGTCGCCCGTTGGTATCCGTAGGCTTTTTATTTTTGTGCCGGGGATGGCAGATTGAGCGAGTGTGAAAGTTGTCAAGTAGCCTTGCTAAAGAGCTAAAACGGCTAAGCGGCGAGGGCGTAGCGAGGGGCTCTGTGACCAGGCTGTTCACTCGACTTTAGGGAGGATTGAAATCTATTTCACGGGTGTTTCGCATGGACACTTGGGGTAGGGGCTTTTTGGTAGTCCTGATAAGTCAATATCTTACACATTTCAGCCAAGGATACAAAGAAAGTTAAGTGTTTTGAATTGTCCTTTTGTTTTTGTGCACCGGTTGAATCATCGCTTCCTGTTTAGGCGTGTAATATCCTGTTACCAGTGTAGCGTCTGATGCTCCTTTATGACCCAGAAGTGTAAGCCTGTGTCTCAGTACGACACAAAGTTCATCAGAAAAATGAGACAATCGAAAAATGATCTGACAGGCGTGATAAACAGATCAGTGTTGAATACATCTTTTCCTTTATTTTTTATTATATTCTATCACGAGTCAGCATGTATTCATGTATCTTTCCTTTGCTGTATGTGGGCTTATCAGTCCCAGATAATTGTAAAATATATGAGCGGGAAAGACAGTGACATGTATTTCATGCTGAAAGTGTATAAAGCAAATTTCAATGCTATAATTTTATTAGAATTATATGTGACTTCTGATTGTTATTATTTTAATTGCCATTAGTCTAACCTTTATATATTTGTGTTATTTGTTGCCTTTCAGGATCTAAAGCTAAGGGAAATATAAAAAGGTTTCTAATCTCGGTGATAAATTAAACTAATAAAATGATAAATTAAGAGGTAACCCTCGCCATTTTGAATGATCCCCTCTTCTGCTCAGATGCTCCATTTCCTAATCAAATCCATTTCCATTTTTTGCATTTTTTAAATTCTGTTGGGTGTTGATGTCTTCAGACCTTTCATATTACACACCGTGTGAGCACTACTCCCAAGGACTCTGTCTGCATAAAATGTGATTTATTTTAACTTTCCGAATTAAAATGTGATATCTAATTACTTCTGGTGGAAAACAGATTCATCTCCAGGTGAGTTATGGACAATCATCATCACGAGAAGGGTAAACGTAATATCAAATAAAGTGTCCAACATAAATCTCTGTAATGCAAAGAAACAGTGTATCTGAAAAGAAAAAAAAAAATTAAGACCCTTAAGGTTTTAGGCGTTTACATTTTTGGTTGTTAAAAAGAATGTGACTCAAAATTAAAAAAAAAAAAAAAAAAAAAAAAACTATCAAAATAAATTAATTTATAAGCACCTTTTAAAAATGAATATTATACCTAATAGTAATATGGTTAATTCTGGTTGCCCTACATTCAGAGTATGTCAGTATTTATCCGTGACAATTAATTTCTTTCATTTGCAGCTCTCACGGATTGTCTTACAAGTTAGTGCGAAATGCGTATTGTTCCGATTCCACAAACCCGTTACATGATCGTTAACGAACAGTGGGGACAATCGAGGCGCCTCACTTTCCTTTAAACTTCCATCGGGAGTCACACTGAGCCCATCGCTTCCTCCCTCATTTGCATAACAAAGCCACAGGTTAAATGAGGAGAGCGGCACGGCGACGGGCTTCCACACTGCTACAAAATAAAAAGAACAACAGTGTCGTTACACATCTGTGAGGACGCCTTCGACTTCCGTCCTTAAAAGTGACTATTGGTGGCAAAGCCAAAGATCTCCGTCACCAGCATCCCGGGGAAAGCACGCCGTCGGAAAGCGAAACAGGCGACATTAAAGGAAGTCGTTCACAAAAAACAACGGTGAGAGGTGGAGACGAAAGATTTGAGGGACGAGGCCCACAAGCACCTCCTGTACCCCCCGCCACCCTACTCCGCCCCACCCCTCAACGAAGCTCCTCTTCTGGAAAGAAACAGGATGAAATGACATTATGCATATGAAAATGTCCAGAAAGATGTTTGATTTATGTATGCATTAGATGCAAATTCTATTACGGGACGCCAGGCAGTTGTGAGATTTCTCTCGGAACAGTTGGCTGCCCTGATCAAACCTGATCTCATTAATTCCCGGGAGAGGAGGAAGATGGAGGGAGTGAAAGTGGAAGAATGAAAGGAAATTTACAACCTGGACATAGATAGAACAAAAAGGGAGGGGAGCAAAATTGCATCTCTCCCTCTAAGGCCAGAGACAGCCATTTTTTTGAGGTGTGCGTATGGAGTTAAGGAAATCTGCACTGTGATCTTACGTGAAAGTGAGAGGGAGCGTGTCGGCCCTCCGCTCCGCGGCGGTAATTATCAGGCGCCGCGTTATTGCTGCTTATTTCATTATTTCGTTATTTACCATGGATCGTATCCGTCACGCAAACACAAGATGAGCGTAAAAGTGGACCGAAAAGTCACCGCTTTCGGTTTTCTGCGATTTGGGGCGTCGTAAGGGGAGTTTGTAAGGGGAGCGTGCGCGTCCCAGCACGTGGGGGTGGATTGAAAAAAAAAAAAACAGGGAGCGGGCCGCTCTCTGCCTCCCACAGCAGCCTTCATGATTGGGGTCAGCTTGCGGATTTCTTTACTGGCCGGGTAATGTGATTGCGCCGGAGCAGTGCCCCTTAAACTGCATCTGCCCTGATCTGCATACTAATTGACTGTGCTCACCTTGGTTTTGACCTTGGGTCCGCTCTATCACTGGGGGGGAGGGGGGTGTCCGTCTGGTACAAGCGCGCTACGAGACGGCAGTGTTGGGTGGTGTAACTCTCGCTTCCATCAAGCCCCCCCCCCCCCCACCATAAAAGCAAATAAGAAGGCTGGCACTGGCTTATTCCAGAGGGTACGCCTGTGTGACCTTCGCTGGAGACAGCAGTTAAAAAAAAGGAAGGAGGAGAAAGCGGGCAGGCAGAGTGCGGCGAGTGCAAGGTCAATTTAAATGCGCGGGGGCTTCGAACCGATCGGGAACAATGCGCCGCTCGCCCCTGCCGCCAGGATAAATTATGTTTCCGAATTAAAACGGCAGGATGAGGGCGAGAGCGTAAGGAAGCGTGAGAAAGGGCAACGGCTTCCCGCCTGGCATCGGGGGGAGACGACCACACGTGGGGCTCGACTCCTTCTGTTAGGGAAACCTCTCATTTTATTTATTAATTTATTTGATGTTGGGTGAATCGGTGTCTCTGAGCTGCCCGTAGCATGTGAGGTTACGTCCTGCGATAGACAGGGTAGGCCCTGCCCCAGGCACCATATTTCTGGGGATTCCAGGCTCGCTGGATGAATGGCGGGAATATGGCCAGGTTAAAATTCACTAAAGGGTAAATGTGGAATACTCTGAATCTCACCTTTGCGGATAGGTTGCCCAAAACTGATCCTCTAACCACAGTAGATTCATGTACTTTTTGGAGGTTTATCTACTAAGAGAAAAAGTATATTCTTATTTATTGTTTTTTTTTTTTTTTTTTCCTTCGGAGGCTTAAACACGGACGCATGGACTCCTCAGATGCAGCAAGCAGGGGACTTCCAGAAAGCTCGGCGTCGACGAACCGCCCGCATGTGCTGTGGACGGATGGCAGAATGCAGCCGCACCCCAACGTGCGACAACGAATCGCAGGGGCCCGCGGCGGCCATATGCCGCTGAGCGCGCACCTTCAAACGGAGGCAGACCCGGCGCCCGCCGTGCGTCTGTTCCCCGTTGACGAGCGGAGATGAAAAGCGAGACCGGGCCGCGCTTGGCAGCCGGAGTCGGGGACACGCGGCGCGCGGTGATTAGGCTGCTGGCCCCCTTGATCACCGCTGTCCCATTAGCATTCGGAGACGTCGCGCGCGTCACCGCGGCCTAAGCTCGGGGGACGGCGTGCGCCAGATTGCGCATCATTAGACAGAGCGCTATTCACGCCGACGCGCTTTCGCGCCCTAAAAAAAGAGAGGAAATGTTTTAGCGGCATATCTAAATGCATAAAGAAGCAGGGCTTGCAGGGGCGGACTGGAACGCGCTCATAGATATTTAAAGCACAGATAGACTTTGTTGCAGAAATGCGTCCCCTGGGCTGCCTTTTAGCGCTGCATTCGGGCTGCGGCGGCGTGATGTCGATCGCAGGCAACGCCTCTTAGGCACAAAACCCTCGAACAGCATAATTATATCGCCGGCTTTTCGGGCTCTGATATATCTGTCACCTGGAGACACAAGGACAAAAAAAAAAACATAATGACAAGATCCTTAAGACGGCGGGAGCAACGTGCTTTCCACGTCCAGGAGGTAGAGAATCGCGGTCGGCTGCTCGCGTGGAAGTTTGCAAAGTTCTGACAGCGGCCAAAAATGTCCACAAAGAACTTTAAATCAGAATCAAGGGGGTCCACAGAACGGGGAGGGGGGGGTGTCAACTGAGTTTATTTTGCAATTTTGCAAATTAGTAAAGTTGGCTGCATTGCACCAAAATGATTGAGTCATGCTCACAATCAATTTTATAAAAATCTGACACTGAAATTAAAAAACGAAAAGAGTCATATTTTGTTTGGTTACTTGTAATTAGGGTTAGGGCTGTCATTGTTGTGATTTGGGTTTTTCCCATAGAAATTAATAGATGGTCCCCACAAAGATATGAATACAAATGTGTGTGTGTGTTTTAATCTTTGCATTTTTCAAAATTTGATCTCTGGGCCGGCCTAAGACCGGATGCTGCCTTGCAGCATTTCATCGTGCTGGAAGATGTCTACATTTCCCAAATGGGGTTTTTGGTTAAATGAAGGGTATAGGTTTGATATGCTGTAGGATTACTGTGCCAGTATCACAATGGTGACTTATGCAGGAAGGAAGAGAAACCTCTCGGTAAGTCCTTGAAAAGACGGAATGATTGGGAATCGTCCTACGCCAGGCAGCACGTGAATTCAATCAGGGTCAGTGCGTGTTTCGCTTGGGGAGTGGCGCTTTAAAGGCCCATCGCAGGGTCCGATGCACCAGCTCCGCAGGACGGCGCCTACTGACGAGCGACGCTGAATGGCAGCACTCTGGTTTATAACTGGTTTGTAATCAGTGCATACAGATACACTATATTAGACAATAAAAACAGCTGTGAAAAGCAATTGTAAGAAGTCTATGGAAAATTATAATCGCTGGTATGGCTTTATCATTAATTATTATTATTATTATTGATATTGATGGCACTGTTGCCTCATACTAGGACTGTGGGTTTGAACCCCTCCCCTGCTCTGTCTGTGTAGTTCACATGCTCTCCCCATGTTGCCTGGGTTTGAATCCCTCCCCTGCTCTGTGTGTGGAGTTTGCATGTTTTCCCTGTCTCATATGGGTTTGAATCCCTCCCTTGCTCTGTGTGTGTAGTTTGCATGCTCTCCCTGTCTTATATGGGTTTGAATCCCTCCCTTGCTCTGTGTGTGGAGTTTGCAGCTCTCCCTGTCTTATATGGGTTTGAATCCCTCCCTTGCTCTGTGTGTGGAGTTTGCATGTTCTCCCTGTCTTATATGGGTTTGAATCCCTCCCCTGCTGTGTGTGCGTAGTTTGCATGTTCTCCCTGTCTTAAATGGGTTTGAATCCCTCCCCTGCTCTGTGTGTGGAGTTTGCATGTTCTCCCTGTCTTATATGGGTTTGAATCCCTCCCCTGCTCTGTGTGTGGAGTTTGCATGTTCTCCCTGTCTTATATGGGTTTGAATCCATCCCCTGCTCTGTGTGTGTAGTTTGCATGTTCTCCCTGTCTTATATGGCTTTGAATCCCTCCCTTACTCTGTGTGTGGAGTTTGCATGTTCTCCCTGTCTTATATTGGTTTGAATCCCTCCCTTGCTCTGTGTGTGGATTTTGCATGTTCTCCTTGTCTTATATGGGTTTGAATCCTTCCCTTGCTCTGTGTGTGTAGTTTGCATTGCCAGTGCAAACCACTGCGCCACCATGTCACCCCATTATTAATATTATTATTATTATTATTATTAATAATAATAAAAACAATTTGCCACCTTTTTTTGGAAGTGGAGAATAAAACACCTGTGAGACGCCTTTGAGCCCCGTCAGAGGAGGGAGCCCTTTCTGAGTTTGGAGCCATCAGGACTGAGAGGCAGACACAGATGAGGACTAAGGTGTGCCGCACGGCACGGCCCCCGCAGGGCCCCATGGCACAGCCCCCGCCGGGCCGCCTGGCTCGGCCTCTTAGCGTCTGTGACCATCCGCGGCACTTCGGGGCTTCATTACGCTAAACAGCTTTACGGCTGTCGACAGTGGGAGGCAGTGCCTAATCTAATTCCGCCAATAAAATATTAGAGCCGTGTGCTTATTTAGACCGTGATTAACAACACCGTGGGCCACAACAGTTGTGTTATTATACCACTAACTACCTCTCAGGAGAAGCCAAATTGAATTAGGTTAAAAACACTGCTGATTATTACCGCTAACGTGTGTAGAGCACAATTGCTGATAAGTTGTAAAATAAATCACACTTTATCATCTGTGCATGAGTTCCATATATTTTCCATGTGGTTATATATAAATATATATATATATATATACACACACACACACACACACACACACACACGCATGTGTGTTTTTTTTCACAGCAGAACAGAAATAGCTTATTATAATAAAAAAGTACATGCATTATTATACAATTATTCTCTGTCCCACACATGCTTCTCAAAATGAGGAAGGTATAGCGGTCAAACAGTTACCAATGGACCAGAAACTCCAAAATGATAAAAAAATAAATGAATCATCCTGTTTAGAGAACATTACTACAATTATTTATCAGGAAAGTGAAATCAGGACCTTAAAAAATGTGATAACTTTGAAAGCTTTAAATATATAACAAAAACAAATGAGAAGTAGTAAAAATACTTTGGCATGTGTCAAGAGGAGTAAATTCACAATAGAAAAATATCTAACAACCTTAAATCACTCAGAGGACACGGTGTAAGAGGTAGAGTATCAGGTCACATGTCATCGGTCAGTATAATACACAGCTGTAAAGCTTTCCCTAGGCAGGATGAGGGAGCTGGTCTTGATGCAAGGCTTGCTACACCTTGCCCAGATGGGGACCTGATCACATGACCACCATGCAGAGAATACAGGCCCAGAGAGAGAAAGTTAAACTTCGCCGTGGCGTCTGAACTCCGAGAGCTGTGTTAGAATCGTCAGGCTGATGCCTCTGCGTTTACCTTTGCTGTCTGCAGTCTTAAGGGATGGGATGGAAATGCACTATTTCTTTTCTTTTGTCTTTGTTTACTGTGGCGGAGACACTTTTGAAATGTCAGGGATAAAACAAAGAAGGATTCAGAACCTGTGTGGAGGCGCTTGATCAAGTCGAACACCAGCGCTGGATGCAGCTGACAAAATGACACGACATAAGCCGTCTAATTTTAATATCATTTTAATTTTCACTGATTGTGTGCTAGCGGAACATGACGGTTTAACAAAAAAGAAAGAACGCATTTGGCATTTATTTATACAAAATTATAGTAAATAAGACTTATATCTGTTGCATTGTTATCTGTTACATTTGTTTTGCTTCATGTTCTCAAAGCTTAAATAAAAGTGTAGGAAACAATGTTTACATTAAAATATTGCATTAATATCAAATGGTAATATTGTACTGCAATCTTTATGAATATAAAATTTTTCAAAACAATTACGCATATATGTACATTTGTATAAGTTCCACGCTGAGTGCCTGTCTCACGGCGGCTGGAGGAATGGGCCTTACCGAGATACGCCCGGGGTGACCACGTCGAGTGCCTGTCTCACGGCGGCTGGAGGAATGGGCCTTACCGAGATACGCCCGGGGTGACCACGTCGAGTGCCTGTCTCACGGCGGCTCACTAGCCAGAGACTAGGGATCGGATCTAGCCTCGTGTACAAATAATCAGAGCATTTCCATGGGATGCACATTAACATATGTTGTTTGAACGAGGCTAATGTCACACCATCTATCAATTCGTCAGGCGTGTCGCCAGTTAGAGAGCCGGATGGACTGAGATGAGCCCCCCCCATCCCCCCCCCTCCCGGATGGAGGCCTGCTGGCTTTTTAATGACTCTGAACAGCTCTGGCTATGCAACAAACAGGCTGATTTACCCTCACCCTAACTCGTCTAGCCACATTCCAGCCATCCTTCCTGCCAATGGACAGCAGACAAGTAGCTTTAACTGACACCCCGGCCAATCAAATTACTCCACCTCCAGGATGGTAATACAATAAGCATACAAGGTACCCCAATAAAATGTCAGAATTGGAGAGAATGAGAGATAGACGTTATTCCCATTTACCACATTCATTTCCTGTGACGCGACATGGGAAATGCTACACCGAAAATGTTCCCTGGAATCTTCTGCACTCAGTATCTGCCCTTTAATAGCCACTAAATCCATGATCAACATCTAACACGCAACGGATGACACAGCCCCTAAATTAAATGGTTTAAGGATAAATTGGGTGCAAACTATACTTAAGAAAGTGAAAATATCACCCATGTCTTGAAACCTTCCAACGTGACAGCGGGTGCGGGAAGAGGAGCTCTAAGATTACCAGAATGCATTGCTTACATTTCTTAAAAGCTCTTGAAATCACTCTGTGTTTAAGTGCAGTCTTATTGTCAGTATCAAGTGCCAATAGAATTTCCCAAATCACCATATTATTGAATTGCCTCAACCTCTGTATTGTTTTAAGGTTTATGGTTTATCCAATGAAATGCATTCATGGAATTCTCTGTCCTACAAATGTTTATCCAACAGAATTAACTATTAATTACTAGTAATTAACCATAAAGTCTAACAATACCCAAATTAGCCAAACCACACGCAATATTGTAATAATCAAACACAAAATAGGGAATACCCTTGTTTCAGGTAACACAAGGTGCACCCCCCCCCCCCCCCAACGCAAAATGCACCATTAAAAAATACTCTTCATTAACGTATTCCCAGGAGAGGTGAATGAGATGTTTTCTATCTTCCCTCTAAAACAATCGTCATAAAAAAATACATGAGCAGAAGCACAAATATATGTTGTTGAAATATTAGCATAAGAATGTTCATTTGAGGCAGAGTAAAATTCCTTTGATCATGTGATCGCATCATAATGTAAGTGGAGGGGCTGTTTCCGCTGTGATGGCAGACAGAGCCACGTGTCGCAGGGACTGGAGCGTGGAATCGGGATTCGGGAGTAGGTTCTGAAACGTGTGGGGGTGGAAAACAGAAGCAAAAGAGTAAACAGACAGGGAAAACTGGGCATTTGGGCTGTCAGGACACAAAGACTGGACACGTGGCCTGTAGCCTACAGAAAACACAAGTGCTTAATGTCAAGCTTAACTGACTGCAGGTGAAAGGTGCTTGTCAGCTGACTGAAAAAATAATTCCCACCCCCCTCTTACAGAAAGTACAAGAAAACACAAGTAAAAGTCATTAAGACCGAAGCTGACACACTAGCCAAAATATGGGCCTTGATAACTACAGCAAAGTAGCTTAGGTGCTATATGTTAGCCCTCCTGGACATGACCCGTGTGCCCAGTCAGCACATGTCACAGTCAACACGCCTTTAAGCGGGCTCTCAGTACCGTGAAGCAGCACACGCTTCTGTACAGCTCCTGCATTTTAATACCGGGGTATGATACGCAGTACAGCAGGGACTAGCCCCACGACTGAGGAATAAAGATGAAAAAAAAAAACATTTCTGCACATATCGGCAGTATCTCGTGGCGTCGGAGTTCAGACGCGCGTTCGGGCCTTTCGTCGGAGAAAGTGGAGCACTTGTCTGAATGTTATGAAAGAATAAAGAGTTCTGTGTGTGCTGTGTGTCTCTCTCTCTTGATGGATGAACATATGCAGAACGTTTCTGAGAAAATGCGGAAAGTTTGAAACTTGGAGTTTTTTTTTCTGGCTCTCTCTCTCTAGAAGAAAAATATTCACAGGAGCAGTCCCGTTCAATTCCGTTTTATTCTATTTTGATTATTGTGAGTGTGTGCGCCCCCCCCACCCCGAGGGGATGCAGTGACTTGCGTATAAGACTGACAACAGTGCCGGTAACAACAGCTGCCTTGCGCCCAGTAGCCTGTGTGTCTCGCCGCTCGAGTCTTGTCAGTCACATCTCCCCTAATTAACGAACATCTGCTTTATGTTTCCCCGTTATGCCGCATCGCCAGCTCGTCTCATCCGATTCCGCGACTCCTGACCTCCCAAGAGAAAGACACCCGCTGTCAAAAAAAAAAATAATAATAAATTAAAAACCAGCGACACCGAACGAAGATTTTTTTTAAAGTTCCGGAATGCATCGCTAAACAAATCTGATGTCATAGTTATCTAAAAAAAAAAAAAAAAAAAGAAAAAAAAAAAGAGTAGGGAACCTTCGCAAGAGGAAGGAACAGTTTGTGCTAAGTGGACCTTGGAGATCTTTTTTCAGATCAGTGCCTGCGATTGTCTACCAGCTCCTTCAAATCCTCCTGTGAATATGTTCTTTGTTTGGGGACCAAGACCCCATACTTGGAGTATACTTCTCCCCAGGGGTCCGCTTAAGTCCCAGCTTTAACTCCTGTGAAACAATGGGTGAAGCAGGGGGTTCGTAAGGATTATTTATTTATTTTTTATTTTTTTGCGTGTGTATCTGTGTGTTTAAATGAGAGCACCTGAAACAGCAACAGCTGGAAATGGTGGTCTTACATTACAGTGTTTAATTAAACTGGCATTTCAAAATCAGCCCCCCCCCCCAAAACACCACCACCTTCCCCATAGGAAACAAACACAGATCTACAAAAATAAACATTGCCCTAGGCAGCGTTTAATCTCGGCTCAGTCAACTGAAGGGAGAATATTTTTGTATGCTGAATTTAGGTGTTCTGCAATAAAAGTAGGCAGATGTTCCTTTATCATAATAAACAAATGGGAGTAGGGTGGTACAGAAACCATCTACGCAGGTATGACAGCATTTCAACTTATGCATTATATCTATGAAGCACTAAACAGACAACTGAAAGTAACTTATGAGATGGAACAGGAGGGGAAAATACAGATCTAGAATATAGATACAGAGAGGAGGAAAATATTAAAATGTGTTGCCAAGCGACTAGACTGGCTGAAACAAAGATATTTTTGGGCAGAATGACTTCAGGAGGAGTATGGATGTTATAAGATGGAGCTCAGTTTGAGCCAATGTCTACAAGCTTGGGTTAGGGCCCAGAGCACACCGAGGTAGGTTTTATACCCACTCATGCTGCCATCGAGGTGAATACTTTGTGACTTTTGCCATTGTTCCCTTGCACTTGATGCATCTTAGAGTGTTTACCCTTGAATCGTTTGGCTCGCCATTTGACGCTAGTCAATGAATCCCCAAGGTTTCGAAAACAAAGGGTCAGTGATTACGTTTAAAAAATAATTAACAGATGGGCCTGCGAGGGGAAAAAAAAAGAAAGGGGGAGAAGAAAAAAAGATTTTCTACAGATGATTGCGTTCCCTCCCCTTGGTGTGAAAAGTAGATTTGAGAACACTTTTAAAAGATTTGTTCGATTTGTTTCACAGACAAAGAAAAGCGACTTGGTGGAAATTCAGATTCATTAAAACTTAATTAATATGCATCATTATGTAAATGAGGTTGCAGTTAATGAGTTTTTAAAAGAAGCCTTCCGTAATTAGTTCACTTTTAATGGCATCATCATTTATCTTTTTTCTTTGAAGCAGAATGACGAGCTGAGCTAGCCGTTGCCGAAAGTGGAAACCCTTTTTTCCTTTAAATTTCCGTATTTCCCTAATTTGTATATGATTAAGAATGCATTTAGACCATTAAATCAATGAGAAGTACTTACACTTTCTAAACTCACTTATTTCAATTAAATCCGGGCGTCTGTTGAAACAGGGGTGCGTTCCTCAGCTAAAGAAACAGCTTCATTTCAAATGCGATCTTGGGCTGCTTGCCAACTCATTTTAAACACAGTCAACTTCCCAAAATGACTAAAACAAAGTAAAAACAGTAATTGACTCCCATCCCTCCATGTTTTATAAAACCTTTTATTTATTGTGTAAAAGTTAGCGGCAGCGTTTTCCCTCCTTTTTTAACAGAATGCATTTCAGAGGTGTTAACTGAGCTGTCAAGACAGTGGGAGCTGTCTTCCATATCGAAAAGAAAAAAGAACTAAAGATTCAAAACAGACGCATCCCACGCATTTCCTCTGCAAGGGAGCCGTGCAGGGCCATGCTTGGAAACATTTCAGCAAAACTTTGGAGCCTTTCAGTTTTAATTGTCTCGCCTATCCACATGCCGGGGTCGCTGCCTTCTTCTTACACATGCTGGCGTGTCCATGCATTTAACCGCCATGGAGACTTTTAAAACTGTGAAAATTAAATATTATCAATAACAAGGTGAATTGTTGGTTTGTGTGGGGTATTCGGTCTTACCATGAATTTCCACTGAGAATATTCCCAAATAAATGGGAATGTTTTCAAAAGAGCGGTTTTCTTTTCCCTGTTAAATCTACCTGACCACTGGCGATAGCTCGGTGCTGGAGCCGTATTTAGGCTTGAATCTGACGCCAGCCTTACCAAAAATGGGTAATCAAACTGCCATAATCTGCAGGACCCCCCCACCCCGAATTTCATCGCTTGTGAGAGGAGGCTGCATCCCCGCTGTTCGAGCCCCTGACGCACACGACTAGGTTATCGCCCAAGACGAAAACGCAGCACTTCAGCTCCTATGAGGAGGCAGTGATACGTAAATCTGGCTCTTCCCCCATCACAGGTCTACAGTGCAGCAAGAGGCAGTAATTCTCAGAATTAAAGGAGCCTTTCTAAATAGCAAATCCTCATGTACATGGGATCGTATTGTTTAATTATTCTTTTTGGCACCTTTTTTTTTTTTTTGAGCTGAAGATCTTTTTCTGCATCATGTGTGCATGTGAATTTAGTCCCCTTCTGATCACACGTTGTGGAGTATACAGACAAACTTTAGTACCTTATGCAACAAGTTTGTTAAAATACACCTTCATTACTATTGCCTGCATATACTCTAACTACTTGGAGGATGGATGGATGGGTGGATGGATGGATGGATGGGTGTGTAATCCCTTGACTGAGGCAGGTAACAGATGACCCGGTGTTTGTTTGGCTTGCTAAACTGATAGCATTATTGTTTTCTGTGAGGCTCACATTTCCGAGCCTGCTCCTGTTTGGTGGGTTCAGACTGCAATGCTGTCAGATTTGATTTGAGGAAGCCCCCCCTCCTTTCTTCTTCATTTAAGTGAGTTTTCACTGTTCGCTTTGGAATAGTCGTCTGTGCTCTGCTGACCATGCGCAGGATTCATGAAGAAAATGAACACGAAAACTGACATCAAGACCTTTTTAAAATCCCAGAATCACCGTTTTGGTCAAGACTAGCTGGACGAATCTTCATGTTAGTTACTGTAATGCATGCATTCTAAATATTGGCATGTACGTTTTTAACAAAATAAAATTAATTACATTTAGTGTATTACATATAAAAGTTTATCAGTAGGTCCCACTGCATTAAAAGGTGACCCCTCATGTACGGTAAGAATCACGTGCTCAGAGCTCTCACTCTCCACACGGTAAAAACAAGACATTACACTTTTCTCCGGGCAAGCAGAAGTATTCTGACACATGAAAGGGAGGGTTGTGTGTCTCACGTTTTTCTTTACTCTTAATCACACTTGAGATGTACTGTACAAGCCACATTTCGTTGGTTTAATATTATATGTTTTCTATATTGCGTCATTCCAAAGGCCTCACTGCAAAGGTCAGATAAAGCGTCATCATGTGTCTTGTGTCAGCAGATGGTTCCTTGAATCTGAAGCTTATTTATCTCCTTGAACCTTAAGGTGAACAGCCTCTCAGCCGGAGGATGCTCAGCGTTGGCTGAATTGGTGCAGGAATCACGAATCTCGAGATGAGGCATCCTTGAGTTTGACACGCGCTCGAAATCATATAGGAGCTACAGCAGCCAGTACGAGAGAGGCGTGCACAAGAAGGTGGAGATATAGAGAAGGAAGAGGCGTTCCTCCATCCCGTCGAGTGGCTGCTGACTTTCAGGGAGCTGACATGCCAAATGACCGCGACTGTCCCTCCCTCTGGGGCCGCTTGCTTAGCGCACTGACCAGAGGGTCATCCCAGCCCTGCGGAAAACATAGAGTTGCAGAGTTGTCTGGGACGACTGGCAGGAAGGGAGAGCCTAAGATGCCAGTTCTGACCTATTTCTGTGTGGCGGGCAGAGACGGATGGGGGTGGGCTGTCACAGTCGCCGGCTGGCATGCCGGAGAAGGTCTTGTAGAAATCCTTTCCAATTTGTGTCCAGATTGATGTTCAAAGGTGTGAGTGTGATTCTGTTTATTTACAGCCCAGTAAGTTTTTCTTGGTTTAAGTACAGCTCAACCTGGCATTCAATTAAGCTGCAAAGAAGATCAATATTAATAAAGTTGATTTGCATTAGTCAGTTAATAGATCGTACAATAAGTCAATCAGTTAATTGGTCATTCAACTGGGATTATGTACGATTAAAAGGACTGAAAAATTCGCAACATGAATTAAAATCAAATAAATCTGGACCACATCAGATTTCCTAATAATTAAATTAAATATAATGCTGATAATAAAATAAAAACACAATAATAATAATAATAATAATTATTATTATTATTATTATTATTATTATTATTATACTTTATCAATTTTAATATCCAAATAAATAAGTCAATGCTTTCTTGCATCTGGAAACTTTGTGCCAATATTAGAAATTATTTAAAAACAAATTATGCTATATCTGAGAAGCACTTCCCTAACAGAATTCATTATTATCTTTTTGAAATGTAACTGTATGCTTTTTGTTACAAGTAATGTGCATTTACATTTTACCACACATGAGTAGAAAGAGATCCCCTGTGAATCATTAAATGGGATTTAAACAGGGAAACACATTTGGTGACATTGTTTATTGAATCTGAGGAACACCCCAGGTGTGAGTAATGAAACTAAAATTCACTGTATTAAATATGTAGATGCAACGTGAGTTTATATTTCAATTCATCGACATTAAACTCCACAGACCTTGTTGCGCAAACACAATTTAAAATTATATTTGGTTGCTTTGGAAAATAAATTATATGGTTCTTTTATAGAAGGAAAGGGGATGATGACATGAAATGCTCAAGATAAAATCAATGCTCCATAACTAATCAGCTAATAATAATAATAAAATAATAATAATAATAATAATAATATAGAGATAATGTACATTTTTTAAATATCTGATAAGAAAATCTGTGTCAATTTTCAATAACAATGTATTATTATTATTATTATTATTATTATTAAATCTGAATCATAAATAACTGCCTAATTTAAATTGACAGCAGCAGCAGCAGCAGCAATAACAATAATAATAATCAGAAGGAAGAAGGAAATGTAACCCATTTGTACAGTGTTTCTACACCACAATTGTTTAATTACAATTTCATTCTTTTCAATACAAGTTAAATGGTGTTTCTATGCATATTAAATGTTTACTTAAAAAACAGATATAGAAATATAAAGCTCATATCATTTCAGCTTTTTGAATTTCTGTATTAATGTAACAAAGTAATGTGGGCAAAAGTTTATTTAAGCATTTATTATTATTATTATTATTATTATTATTATTATTATTATTATTATTATTATTATTATTATTATTATTATCATCATCATCACCATCATCACCATCATCATAACATTATGTTATCTTTGGTTTGTTTTTCCCAAAAACCTTTGTGGATTTTTTCCTTAACATTTTTATGATTGTTTTCCCACATTTCTGAACTTTCTTAACCAATGTTTATCTTCGTTATTTAGACACAGCATCAGAGTCAATTCTCATAGACACATATAAATTATTCTTTAAGGAGAAGCCACATGCCATAAATTATTTAAAATGACTGGGATTATAATAAGAGATCAAATCATAGGAAACAAAGGAGGCTGTGTGCTGAAGGCAGAACTCACTCAATTCACCAGATCTTAGTTTGATGCTAAATAAAGCCAGATCTCAACAATCTGTTTATGCAAAAATAATTGGTTAACTTACATGTGTTATGCACTCTTATTCAAATAAATCCTTTGTTGCCCTTGTTTACTGACTGTTAATTGGAGCATTGTCACTCTCAAAGTGGACTGCTGGTTTTTCATTTCACAGGAAACACTCCTCCACTGTTTTGGTTTTTACTTCACTTTCTTCTTTTTCTTTTTTTTCTTCCTTTTTTTTTTTTTTTTTTTTAAGAAAAGTGGTTTTGAGGGGGTTCTGACATTTTTAACTTTGCAAGGTAAAGTTTCTCCAACCTTTTTTTTTTCATCGTACATCATACAAGTCTATAAAATACCACACGAACCTCAGGCGGAGCACAGTGTGTGATTTGTCTAATCCTGATTATCATACTGCACTGATAAACTGCTTATTTGTTAAGTTACATCATGTCATAAATAAATGTTGAAGCAGTTCCTCTAACTGTGCATGCTCCGTTATGGTGTTAGGTTAAATCCCATACCACATAGAATCGTGTTATTCCGCCTGAGAGGCGTCACGGCATGTAAAAGTTTAAAAACTGCCACTGATAAGGTTGCAACTAAGGAACGGTACTGATTGCGTCATCCTATTATGAGTTACTGCTTTGCTAAAATGCAATTAAAAACACATTAAAGCTCAATGTACTGAGGCATTCTGTGTTTGGAAGACAGAGATGAGCTTCCTACAGAACTGCTTTTGTTGCACGCATAAGACTGGCAAGAGGTGAAAAGAAAAACTCACTCATATACTTTTGGTGTGAGTATATCGAAATTCAGTTCGCTAAATATCCAGCAGCATGCTCAGTTTGATGGTATGGAAACAGCAAGTGTTAAATCTACTTTCACTTACAGTTCTACTCAAGGTATCCTTTTTATCTTCATTATTTTCTTGGCACTAATTACGGAGTAAAACAATAACAAGTGTCAGGTGTAGGATTTTTTTGTAAACATAGGAAGCCGAGATATTCATCTCCTGGGGCCTAGGATTCGAGGCGCTGGCAGTGGGGGCACCGGCACTGAGGCGGGTGACGGGGGCGCGTGGCTTTGCGACAGCGGCGGCGCTATGTGGGCCAGTGGCGGGATGCTTCCCGGCTCCCCGTGGGCCTCACCGCCGGCGCAGGTGGGCAGACACCCCCCACCCCCACACGCACGCCCCGAGAGACGCAGAAAGGGAGATGCAGGGAGGGAGGCGGGAAGCGGGGGTGGGACTGGGCGAGCTGGGGACCTGGGGCCGGAAGTGCCGCTGTGAAGATAGCGGCCCCGTCACCACCCACAGTAGCGCTGCCTCCCCCCCCCCCAGCCAGAAGAACCCAGGCGCACTGTCCTAATTAAGCAGGCCCCACAAACGAGAGGCAGGGGACCGTTCTCTCTCACTCTTCCACCACTACTGGGGCGTCCTCCCCCCCCTCCAACCCGGTATCAGGCTTTTAGACAACGCCGGGTGGCTCTTATGAAACACGGCTCCGCACAGAAAACGCCAGGGTGAGGTGCCATGCTCACGTTTCTTCTCCCTTTCGTCCACATCCTTCACCATCTCCAGCTGCCCCGGTGGTGCTGGATCTCCAGCATGCAACGGCCACTGGGGAAGCGTCTCNNNNCCCCCCCCCCCCCCCCCCCCCCCCGCGGCTCAGTCCTGCAGTCCGGCAAACTCTTTCTGCTAATCTTCACACCTCTGTCGTGTTGATCTCACACGCCGTGCCGTGAACGCTCTGGCATTTTACGGATTTATTTTAAATGCCGCAGAAGCGCCCGCCCGCATGCGCTGTCGCAGGATTAGATGAGCACGCCACCCTCACCCCCGTTCCGACAGGCCATCTCTCCTCTCAGAATTACTAAGGTTTAGCTTCCCATTCCAATTGTTCTTTTCGGTTGGACTCATGTTGTTTCTCTCATCTTCCAGTGATTCCCCCCCCCCCCCCTCCCCCCGCATCCAGTAACCCCGTTCCCTTCTTTTGTCAATACCGCATTCTAAACACGCCAGTAATGAGCGTGCACACTTTCGCGCGACACCTGGTAGATTAGCCTCCATGTAGCCACTTAGCATATCATATCCTCGGAGGTAAACCATGCATCATTTCAGACACCAGAGACGTCTCTCCCTCGCGACTCACAAAGGAAGATTAATACAGTTCCATCCATGTCATAAAGAGGGCGCCATGTTTGTTGAATACGCAGCAATTTTAATCGCACCATTCATAAACAGTGGCTTGATATTGATCACCTCTAAAAAGCAGGAAAATATTCAAGAAATATCCAGCTTAGTTAAAATATGGTAAAAATCAGTGAGGGCCCATCTATTGGGAATGGGACCGTTTAAAAAGGCATAAAGTGTTTTATTCCAAAATTACTTTACTCTGAAAATTACTTGAAATTTAATTTGATCTTTTAAATCATCTGTGTCAGTCAGGCCAAGTTAAATACCTGCTTTTAGAGTTTACAATGAACCTCGTATCTCATTTAAAAAAATATTATTTTTTTATAACTACTTGGAGGACTGCATAAGGACAAAATTCTAAAAGATAAACATCTGTATCTGGTACATTTAATTTGTTATAATTACTTAAGAAAGGTATGTCTGTCCCATCCCCTTCAGGAGACACGTTTCAATAAATTACTTCCACACCCAGCATCTAACAGAGAATATTAAGCAATTTGGAGCAGGGATTTAAAATGGAATGAGTAATTGGTCGATTTGCTTTCTTATGTCAAAGCAAATTCTTGTTTTACGGAACAAAATGTCTTCCCACAGCTTAATGACATTACAGAACATTAGGTTGGCAATTAGCTACCTAAAGTTGAAGCCTGAATCTTTGATGAGACTCTTTGGAAAAGCTCACATGTAAGAACCTGTTTCTGCACAGATGATCTGTCAAGACATCTTGATGAAAATCTGCTCTGGTCGTTTGTACAAGAGGCAAATAAGAAAACTCATTTTTTTTCTTCGGAATCTAAGGGCAGCTTCTGAAATACGTTTGAATAAAATGTTATTTTAGATTTTCATTCAAAAGATGTACTCAAAAAGACATTTATCAAGGCCTTGGCATGTATTTTTAAATATTTTCTCAGTGAAAACTGTCATTATTTATTTCCATATGCCTTAAAACATTTATTTCTATATTAAAACAATAAATATTTAGTGCTACATATTATGTACATCAAGAAGCACATTATGATTTCAGACTGTGTTCACCAGCATACAAATAACACAACTATTGTCTCATTTTTTGTATTAATTTCACAATTGATTTGTATGTGAAAGTTAGGCCTCTACATCACGCATTTTAGACAAAAATCTTGAAAAGATATAAAAAGTGATTATGACTGTTTAATCCAACATGGAGTATGCTGAAATAGATTTCACTTTCACAAATCTTTCCTTTAAAAAATAATCCGATCAACAACATAAGCAGCTCGCTCAAGCGTTCTGCCGTCTAATTAACTTTTGGTTCCATTTCTAAAATGTAATTCCGCCCTCCACTGGTACAAATAAAATGTGCACAGAGAAAAAAAAACACAAACAGGTCTGTACATGCACATAGACACACACACACACACACAGACACACACAACGTAAGCACATACAGAATCGCACAGCATTTATCAAAAGGATGCACAATTTATTAAAGTTATTTCAGACATGATCTGAATTAATAAATTGCATATAGCAACATTTCACTAAAAACATGTAACTTCATAGCAGTTTGAGCAAAGCCACAGGTCTGGAACTTGTAAGGCATGATTCTAAAGGGGCAGTCAGTGCCAAGCCATCAGTTTCCGGGGGTATCCTGGCTCATGTTCAGCACTGGGAGTGACACACCCCTTTGTTGCTGACAGTCATCCAGCTCAAACATTTACTCTAAATGACTTTCACCCGCTGTGCAGTTTGCTCCAGTGCAATCCCACACCTTCCCCCATGAGCAATCGGAGAACATTTTAAGTGGCGGAAGATAAATATTGTTTTGTTTATTCTTCAGTACAGGCATCCGTGTCCGACGTGTAAGCGGACAAACGTTTAACAAAACTTCCAGATGGCAATCACCGAAATCCCTGAAAACCTGAAGTCCATTCAACCGAATATGTAATTTCACCGGCCTGGCCGCTCTCTGTCGGAAGGGAATTGGAGACGCGAGGGACCCCTGCAGAAAACTAATTTCACGTAGGTGGCATAGGAGCCCGTGGGGGATTTGCACATCCCCGAACCTAAGCACACTTTAACAAAGACACCTGCGTTTCCGGCAGTGAAAACAATGCCCAAAGTGATTGCGGTATTTTTTTTCTTCCATTCCGATCCTACACACGTGCGACGCCGCACTGCGCTTCACGGCCGCCGCCCCCGCGGACCCCCGGGAGGGGCTCTCTGTCTCCGGCTCGGCGGTGAAGCTGAGGGAAGCGGCCCATCGCGTTGCATCGGCTCGCGACGGCGAATGGATGATTTGAGAGGGGCGTAATCAGGGCCGCTGCTCCCCTCGTGAGTTATAGCTATTAATTCAGGCGAATCACTCCCTCCAGCAGCTGTAATGAAAGCAAAATGAAATAAAATTTAGAAATACAGTCACATACGGAAAGTTTCTCGCACTGATGCCACGGTTAGCGATAAGCCAGCAAACCAACATGTCTCCGACTTGATACACGGTAGGTCACTCCTCCCCAGCTCAATGACTCGCTGTCACCCAGGGTGTCACAGCACTCCTGTTTATCCACGGAAACGGCGGCTGACACCAAACTTTCTGCCGCTTGCCAGGTGTGCCAGCAAGTGCCAGCGAGCAGCTAAATTGGGAAGAGGACCCAGCTTAGATGGCGGCACATTCTGGAAAAGCTCAACGCTCACGTTCAAATCAACTCAGTGAAAGCGGTGATGTAAAAAGCCAGCCATCAGGCAGCTTTTCGCTAATATTTCCTGTGAATTTATACTACATCCCCGTCGCTCTGCACCAAGCCAAGTTATGCCTTACAAAATATATTGTCAGCTTCATTTTAGTTTATTAGTAAGCAGTGGACCGGCATCCCATCCAGGGTGTCCCCTGCCTTCTGTCCTGCACGGCCAGGGAAAGCCTCCAGGCTCCCAGGGAAGCCACAACGGGTAAGGTGCAATGGAAAATCCATAGATGGTAAAAATTCCTATTAATTTAAATTTCATTTAAATCTTTAAAAACTTGCTAATGCCGGTAGATATGAGTACTACACATCAGCAATTCATGGCAAATATTTAAAATATTATAGGACATATGACGATGTACAAAAAATGAATGCATACCTGCAAAATTACATCTACGCACAAGTCAAGTTTTCCAGGATTAGACAGATGAAAAGATACAATCATAATGTCCATGGAGACCCATCAGACTTAACCGTACAGGTCACAAACTCTAACAGCGCGACAGACACCAGCATTTCAGTCACAGCGACGTCGCAGGAAGTGATGATGGT
>JAODLC010000043.1:13889550-13906927 GCA_026781145.1 Hippopotamyrus pictus
GCGGGGGCCCCCCCCAAAGGGGGAAATGGTGGGGGGGGGGGGGGGGGGTGAATATCACCTGCTGCATGAGATAATCTTACAAAATATGTACCCCGGCTATAGTCAAGATGTGTCGATTTGCATAAATGTTCCTCATTTTCAAAAATGCATGCTGATCGGAGCAGCTCTGGCTTCTCGCGTCTCCCCAATTAAACCCCGTCCCTCGTTCCTGCTTTAAAACACGTCTTACTGTCTCTTTACACTCATTTACTACAGTGAGAGCTTTTCATTACTGACTCCGCCTTCCCCAGCTTTGTACCGCACTGTACTTTTTTCAGCACCTTCCTCATTCACCTTTCCCTTCTTCTTATGGAGTCATTCTTTTCACCAGCCAGATTAAATTGGCTCCTTATATTAAATCTCTTCAAGTCCATTTCTGTTTGCAAAGGCAGTTCAGAGTCTCTCGGTCAGGCTGGCTGAAGGGATGTGGACTTGTAGCTGCATATTCCCATCCTCTCCAGAGCTACACTTGTTATTCACCTTGCATAGATGCTCGTTTTTCCGCTAAAGTAGTGTTTCCCAATCAAGTCCTCCAGGACCCAAAGCCGGTCCACATTTTTGCTCCCTCCAAGCTCTTTGCCAGACAGTACACATTTGTCGACTCCAAAGCCCAAAGCGGCTCCAAAATCCAAACACAAAAACGTGGACTGTCTATGGGTCCCTGAGGACCAGATTGTGAAACACGGCTCTGAAGTAAGGCGAGATTCACCAGACGATTCTTCCTGTCAACCCAGACGTCTGTAGTTTGTCGACTTGAGTAGCATTCCAGCCAGCATCCTATAGCTAATGCCCAGGACCTGCCTCTGGTTCTGTTGGCACAACTATGCATTCCTGTCTTCACATTTAATCTGCAGATCTTAATTAGTATTAACATTTAATACGCACTTGTAAATTGAACTGCTTCAATTTAAGATGCACACGACATACGTGTGTGTCTTAGCGCCAGGGCTTGTGTGAGGACTCTACCCGACTTATCAAATCTCATCATTCAGCAGCAGCGACCGCAGCGAAAGCCAAAGGATGAACTTAAGCGGCACCAAAACCCAAACAGCAGGCTGGCGATTTTAATCAACGCCTACGTGACGAGAAGCTGCCATCTTAGAAAGTAAGCCTGGGCTGGTGAAGCTGGCCCAATCTTCTGAGTCGTACTAGTTAAGTAGCATGTCAGTTAGCACAGCACAAAGTGGCAGGCAGGAATACCTGGAAGTGCGATGCTTTAATTTAGACTTTGCCTGGAATATCCACGCGGCTGCTGTCAAAGCCGATTTGTAAGCTCGTGCGCAGCGAAACAATGTGGGCGTCGTTCCGTCTTTTTCCTGGCATTGCGAAGCATCCCCCTCCCTCCACCATTCACACTTGCACGGATAATTTCAAAGGTCTGGCTTGAATGCCGTCGAAACCTAATTTTGGCTGGATGCAATGCAAGTATATTGATCTTTTGTTTTTTGAAGATATAAATGGTAAATCAATTTGCAGCTAAAAATTACGAGCATAAAAGAATGTAGAATATGTAATTCAGTCTCATATAATGACATTATTCTATCGCCTGACTATTATGCCACATTAAATTTTTATATATATTTTTGTCTATTTAGTCATGTCATTTCATTTAACTAATACTTAGAAATGGTCAAAATCAGAGGAATATTTAATATAAAAAGTTATAATATCCTTTATGGAATGCTCATATTTTTTGGATGATATTACTTATGGTTACCATCCTTGGTTGGTTATCCCTTACCTTGGGTTTCTAGGATAGGCCCTGGACCTCCAGCAACCCTAAATAGGACAAGTGGTTAAAGGAAATGGATGGATAGATTATTTAGTTCACCTGTAATGGGTTGGTACCTCATCCTGGGTTATTCCTTGCCTTGCACCAGGAGTTTCCGGGATAGACCCTTGACCCCCATGACTCTGCATAGGACAAGACAGTATAGAAAATGGATGGATGGATGGATTTTTCTGTTCATTTTAGTAACTTATAAATGAAATATATCACTCAGGACAACCAAGCACTCTGATTTAAATGTTTGTGACTTTTGCAGTGGACCACTGACTGGTCCGAGGTGCACTCCTCCTTACGTCCTCTCCTGAAGAAAATCCCTTCGTAAAAGCAGCCTTGATGGGATAAGTGGTTACTGAAAAGAGATACTCAGGTTCCATCAATGGCACAGTGTTTTAAGCAGAGTGCTCACTCTCCAGAAAAAGCAGAAGGCTGAAATGCTCTGGCAACTTACTACTTTCAAAGTGCAACCTACAAACATGCCTACCTCCAAAAAAAAAAAACAACTTCCAGAAGTTCAAACACTGCATATTCACAGAAAGGGACGAGAAGCAGAGATGCCATTAGGCTCAGAGGTATGACAGCAGAGGTGCGATGGCTGCCTTTTTTTACAGAACTGAAATGATGCTGGTTCCCTTCTGAGGACTTCTCTGCCACTGGTGTCAGATCAGAAGACTATGCTAATGCTTTTAGCTTCGCAGATGGACAAATTGGGGAAATTAATTACCCCTCTGAAATCTCTTTCTGATGGAGCTGATAGTCATTAGTCAATTAGTTTGTAATTCCCAAGCACCAAATCGGCTCCTCTGGGCTTCTGAGGATGCAATAACCCCTTTGGTTTCCTTTACGGTTTTCAGTAATTAAGTGCCTAATGCTTTATTTCATTTTTGTTCCACTTTTTCATCTTAAAAGTAAACTGAGAACCAAATATGCTAATTTCATTTACATGTAAACACCTCACTGATCACATAGCACAGCCATTCTGGGCAGGTCATGTTTAATAGGCGCTTTCTCACCACCAGAACTTCTCTCTGGAATCAGAACCCTTTTCCGGAACCAGCAACTTTTGTCGCGTTCACACCTCAGGAACTTGGTCTGACTCTAGTTCCACAGAGGCAGCATCGGAAACCTTTTTGGTACCTATTCCGGGGTTGCCAGCTCTCACACATCTGGTATGACACTCACACTTTCTGACTCTCATGCTTATGCAAGAAATCTGATGGTAAATCTGTATTATTCCATTATAAACCTAAAATTTGCTACATCAAAAGCATTGGGGCAGTTTGCAAACCATATTGACTGTTTACAAGGTAATAAAACTCTTACATGCATGTAAATGAGTTTGCAGACCTGTCTCGAATTGAAAACGTCATGCCAATCGTCTGACTAAAGTCGACAGCCCTGCTGCTCCAGTCTAGGTACTTTTCGCTCGACCACGAACTACTGGGGAGGCACTTACAGCAACAGCTTGCTGATTGGTTGGCAAAAAATGAACAGATGGAATTATGTTTTATTAATTACATTTACTCTATCAATTAATGCATATTTTTGCTTGTGTTTTTGAATCGGAAAAATTTCATCATTAACCAATATACTGTAAAGGCTGGTCAGTGAGCTGTACCTCCAGCACTACGATTCATTTGTCGAATATCAGTGGCACTGGTGAGGATCCGCTGATACCTTATTTGGGGCAGCTATCATTCTCTCTCTCTCTCTCTCTCTCTCACATTACCAATAATAAATGTGTTATTTTGCCATTGTGGGGACCATTTTTTCAGTCCCCACAAGGGGAGATTCAATTTCATAAAAATCTGTGACTGTAATAAAAAAAAAAAACTAAGAATGTCAAGAGACTAGGATTTTGTTTGGTTACTTATGATTAAACTTAGGGCTGGGTAGGGTTCAGGAGGTCATTGTTGGTATTAGGGTTTTGCCGATAGAAAGGAATGAACGGTCCCCACAAATATATGAATACTGACGTGTGTGTGTGTGTGTGTGTGGGAGAGCACAGCATGCTCTCCAGTTCTGATTGCTAATTGCAACCTTTAAGATTAGTCTTTAGATAGCCTTAAAACATACTATGATTCAGCTACTAGTTACAGCTAGTGACAGGGGAAAATAATGAAACTGAAATAAAATTATGTCCTTTGTATATACTCTAAATATCCAGATAGTGCCATATTATTTCAGAATTCTTAAGGGTCTTTTATTCATTTGGAAAGCAATCATCTTATTTAAGTTTTCATTTAAGATTTTTAATAAAATCCATTATGTGCCACTAATCTGCAAAGTGGATAAAATGACTTAATTCCTTATAATTCATTTTTTAAGTGCCTTTGAAATGAACCCCTATTGAATTAATACTTTTCAGCCACAGTACACATTTTATCTTAGTTTTCAATGTTAGCTTGACCATGGGGACAAAGCTCGAAAAAGGAATTTCCTGAAAATTTGGGACAGATTGTCAAATAAATGGCGTCTGCTTAGTATAAGAAGTTCAAACTAATTTAATTTTGAATGCCAGATAAGACTTTATGTGGCTAGTTCAGGGTGAGGTGTCAGAATAGGCTAATTCTGTTTCTTTGTTTAGATATACATACTTTTTTTGTTTGGAATCTAAAATCTAAATCTTGAGGGAACTTAAACATATATGCTTTAAGCTCATAATTGTTCCACAGCAATGCGGAAAAGGTAGAAACCAGTCGAACTAAGAAAAGTGTGATTCTGAGTGCGAAACATCTTCCATTCCAAAGCTGCTTTAGCAACAAGAATACGTCAAAGAACTGCATTGACGTACAGGTCAGGCAAAGCAGAAACTCTCATCTTCAAAGAGGGGCAATGGGTACAGGTATGTAACTTGAGACTGTGATACTGAGGCATTAGTGCTGGAACTGAAGGGCAGCGGTGGACATGGGTCAGTATGTGGGCTAGACTTGTGATTGGAAGGTCACCGGTTCAAATCCCATGAGTAGAAAGAGTTTTCATTGGGTCTTTCAGCAAGGCTCTTAACTTCATATTGACACTGGCTGACCCCACTCTCAAATGTACTGTATGTTGCTTTGGGCAAAAGCATATTCTCCATACAAGTGCTTGGTGCTGGCTTTCAGAACCACTAAAGGACAGGCATCCATCTCCTTCAAGAGGCTGCTTTAGATCTATGTCCCATTTCACCAGCAAAACAATGCTGCTTGGGGCTCCTTCCTCCATGAGAGAAGTGTCACCCCAGACAGTTCTCTTGTGTGGCTCACTGATGGAGGAATGAGCTGCCAAAACACATCCGGTCATCAGACTCCTTCTCCACATCAAGAAACATCGCAAGACCTATCTGTTCCAGGAATTTCTACACTAGCCTGATGCCTCTCTCTAATCCTTGAATGTTCTTACTGCTGCACGTCTGGTCATTGGATTGTTTTATTAGGTTCTTTCTCTGTTGGAAAATGTTGTGTAGTTCCCGTTCCTATACTGCTTGCACCTGTAACTGAGCATTACTCGGAAGCTCAGCTTAACTGCCGTTACGTGTAGCCAGTTCCCCGACAGACTCACTTGTACATCACGTTGCAGAAAACCATTTACTAAACAAAATAAATGTAAATGTAATGAAAATGTGAATGAAAGGTTGTGATTCCATAATGGCAGAGGGCCATTTTTCCCTAGATGGGGCTGGATCCTATACTTCAGCTGGAAGACAGTATTCAGCAGCATTTTACCAGGAGGATGAAGTGCAGAGGGTCAGCTTATGTCCCAGGGCACACAATGCCAGCCCCCCCGAGCAGACTGCCACACCTTCTTTCATAAATAATGAGATTTGAATATGAAGAGGAGGCGTTAGGGAGCAGTGCAGGGTCATGAATTCTATATAGCATGTAGCCTGTCCTTGATATTCACATCTTCAGTTCCATGTATAGTGACCGGCATTTTCTCTGGATAGAAGTGTTTCCTCAGTTACTTTGGGGTGACTTTTGGCTGAGGTTAGGATGCTGTGTCTGCGATCAGAAGGTGATCTCCCCATTGGGCCGTTGGGAAAGGTCCTTAACAGCCAGTAGCTAGAAGGACTGGCTGACCCTTTTCTTAGTTGCATGTCACTTTGGATGTAGTAAATGTACTCAACATACAATTTTTTATGCTCTATACCACCCTCCACCTGGCATATTTTCACACCCAATATTATGTTTTCACAAGGGCTATCTTGCATGCAGAAAAATTGTATACCTCATTCAGCAGTGACGATATTATGCTTTCGTACGTAAATATGGATTATTTCACTTGGCTGTGCACGCCTCCATTCCCACACAGCCATCTCCTTGACCTGCCCTGGCATCGCTATCCAATCTGAAGCCATCTCATTTAAAAGCGATTACCCGGGTCTGCTCAAATGGACCAGAGCCACACATTGCTCAAGGGCTGCCTTAATTTAATCATTAGGTTAACAAGCTCCCTGCCTTCGGAACGATTCGGGGGATTTGTTCTGGAGGGTGATCCGAGAACTGGCCAGGGTTCAAGAGGCAAACAGCAGATGCTGGGCTGGAGCAGATTTGGACCCGGATAGAATAATCACTCAAATTGCTCTGCATATTAAAACCTTAGACACAACCCCACCCAACCACCCACGCACGCACACACACACACATCAGACCGCTTACATGATACGCCACTTAGCCCTGCTTTAAACGGTTACAATATTTTAGATATGATGAGTGTTGATGTAATTTTATACCGTACTGCAAAATTTACGCAATTTGTTAAGATGAACTCGATATATTTTCATAGACACACTAATACATTGTCTGATTTAGGTTGTCTCTCAAATGAGACAGGTTTAGTCATTTTTGGCCATTTTGTAATATAAAATATTATGGAATCCTCATGCCCTGAGTTTCCTAGGATACATTCGAATGCCATTGCATCCCTGTACTGGATGAGCGATGAGTAGAAGGACTTATCCAACATCAATAAAGGGACAAAGCATTTAACAAGTGTTAATCGCCATTTTGGTAGCAGTGAAATGCATCATGAAATCCACCATCTATCTGCTTTCCCCCAGGGTGTGGTGCATTACGGCACACAGTAGCTAGCAGATAATAACATGCCTTTCGTAAAAGGGCAGCAAGCAGCAGAAGGCAATGGTGACCAAAACGTACCATGAGTGGATCTACTGTAATGGAGCTGAGGTTGGTGTTGGATCATGAGGAGCTTCAGAGAATCATCTAGTATCCAAATGTGTGACTCTGTCAGCTTAGGAAGGAAATAATTGTGTAGATAGTAGATACTTATTCTTCATAATTACATCAAATAAGTCTGGCATAAAATATCATAGCTGGTATAGCCTGTCTCAGCATCGTTCTGTACTTATCCAGTTGCTGTAGCAGTATTTGAGGAGACATGTTGGTGTTTAATTCACAGTTGAATAACCCTCCTGTCCCAGCCTAAGCACCACGATGGGAAATATGTCACTTGACCCTAATTCAATAAGAGTGCAGTAAATAGAGATGTACTCTAGGTGCCGTTCCATGCATTATTACCTGCTGTATGCGAGCGTACAATGGCTGCTGACCCGTGTTGCCGATTTAGCGATAGCGAGCCGGCTGGGTGGAGGCAGGGCGGAAGAGCTCCAGCAGAAAGGACCGTGTTCCTGGGTCGGAAGACTCCTCTGATTAAAGTCCCTTATCTGTGTTATTATGCACACCCTCTCCCCGATTACAGTGATTAGAGCCTGACGCTCACTGTGTCAGGGCCAAATGCATTTAATTTTAATTTTTTAACTGTCAGAACAGCAGAGACCCGTCAGTCGGTCGCACTTCCTGCGAGGTTCCTCTTTAAAGTGCAGAGCCCTACGGCCATCTGTACATTGCAAAACGTAGATGGTATTTTTGGTGAGGTGCGGGTCGAGTGTCTCCTTTTTTCATGCCTCTCAATCCTTCCTCAGATACGCACGTAGTGTGCCTTTAAGAAGCAAAGTGCTCTCGATGTCCTTCGGATCGCCTTCCATCCCAGCCCCGGATTTTGTTTACCTCCAGCTTGTATAGGTACTACTAGTTTGACACGCTCACCGATGGCTTACCTTCAGCATCTATCTTTGCACTGAGCTGGACTGAATCCAAACACCACCAATCTGCTTGTGCTACAATAGAACGATTCTGAATCTTAGCCCGCCTTCCTTTTTGTTATAGCTCATTTTATTGCTTTGACGCCGTCCAAATCAGCCAGGATAAGGTGCAAATTAATGAAATTAAACTTACACTCTGTGATTATTGGTAATAAATTTTGCTGTGGCTATCCCGAAAATGGGCTGTCTCCATTTAACTTCGGAGGAACGTACAGTACTTCAGTTACCTTCCTACATTTGGCTAAGATTATACCCTCACCTTGCTTTATATGCAAATGAGGTGGATAGAGAAAAAAATTGGGGTTTTGCTTATTTTTGATGTTTTATGATAACATTTGATTTTAAACATAGTAGGAATATTATACAGCGGAAGGTGCTGTGGTTGGTACTGCTGTCTTGTACTTTCCTCATGGGGACTGGGGTTTCCCCCCACAGTCCTGGAACATGCAGAGGTGAGTTGGAGTTACTAAATCTCCCATAGGTGAGTAAATGGTGTGCAACTGTGTCCTACTATAGGCTGGCACCTCATCTTGTGTTGTTCCCTGCTTTGCGCTCATAGGCTCTGGACCCCTTGCAACTGTGAATAGGATAAGTGGGTATGGAAAATGGGTGGATGAAAATATATACACACACTTTTTTCCTTGTACCTGAATAAATCTTTTTATTTCACAGTATTGTGGTGAAATAATCACATTTTGTTTCATATAATACCATAGTTTACACAGAGTAATTGTTGCTATTCCAAAGAAATATGACAATGTATCCCCTTTTCAATATTTATCTTTGCCTATAGATATTAAAAGCATTTGATAGTTTTTCACAAATGTTGAATTTAATTAAACAAAACATGCGAGCTTTTTGTATTGCCTAATTATAATAGTAAAAAAAAAATGGCTGGGAAAAAATTGATTCAATTTAAAATATACTCACATAAGCAAATTATAAAGAATTTTCTTGGGTATGAAATAGGAGCAAATAGATAGTTAATATATTGAGTAAATATTGTTATTATAAGACTAAGTAGTGCTCAATCCAAACATAATATTCCCTTTAAAAAGCTGACAGAATCAGCTCCAGCTGAACCTAAGTATGTGGGAATGTAACTCAAACTCTGTATGTTCTATAAATGCAACACAACACGTGTGCAAATAATGAGCAAAAACAGAGCCAGACTTGCAATGTGGCACAAGAATTAATGGGGAATGATGAAGATTCTGCTTCAGATGCATATATCATATGCATTGGGGATAGTAAATGCTCATCTCAACTGGACAAAATGCATAAGGAGTTTTCTAAATGAATGTATTAGTGCATGATTTTATATCTTTTATATTCTCTTTTCTAATTCTGTATGTATCTTATAGAATTTTCTGAAACAAATTAAGTTTAATCTGCAAATGAATATTCCAATAAAGATTTTTGCACCCGTGCTGCCATCTTGTATACCCCAGGGATGGCGGGGGTGGTCCTCGCGGCCTCATTATAAACAGGAAGTGTGAGCTCCAGCTTCGGTGGATACTGAGCAGGGAGCTTTGCCCAAGGCACAGTCGCGTCGTTCTCTCTGTGCAGGATCCCGTCCTCCTTTCTTGTCAGCTTGTCTGCCAGTGTCCGGATCCTCAGTTTTCATCTGCTGGAGTCTCGTTTCAGTGTCTCGGTTTCCCTCTCTTTCCTGTTTGTTCTGATTTGTGTCTTACTTCCTATCTCCTGGTTCCTGTCCCCCGGCTCCACCTCATTCCAAAGCCGTTTGCCCGTCTCCTGCAGCGTTCAGTCCAATGGACTCAGGGGCCGTTAGGTGGTAAACCCGTGACTGTGGGCAAGACACATTTCAGTATTTGCTTTATGGTCTGACAGACGGTTCTGTTAATAAACTGATTTTATCAAACTCCATGAAACGTGGGCGAATCAGTAATACCCACATGAGGAGAGCTTTGATACTTAATGTTTTTGTTATTTTAAGATTGACATAGGGCCAGTTCATCCATGTTGTACTGACATAACTCTTTTCATAGAGTAAGCACTCTTTCTTCTTGAAGAAATATGCTGATCGAGAGAATGACCACACAATCTGAGTATTTACGTATCTCCTTAAGTCGGCCTTGATAGCCGTCCGTGGGAGCTGTCCGTGGTTCTGATTTTTAAACTGCATTCTGGCACTCATGACAAGACAGCCATCTTCAGTGCTGAATTCAGTGAAATACTGCTCAAAGACTGACAGAAAACCTGAGATGTGAAAAAAAGTCAGAACTTAATCAAAACCTCAACCAAGTCTAATTATTAGAGTTTGACGGGAACAAAAGTCAGTGACGGATGTGGCTAGAAAAGGCTTCGGTTAAGCAGCCTTGACTTCAGGGCTCATACACGGAACATGGGACAGAGTCCGAGGTCCTCATGGGCACAGAAATATAATAATCCTGATTTAATTCTGATACCATGAAATAGAATTTCAAAGATGTGTTTCTTATCACTAGCAAGTCTGTTAGAAAGACTGATTTCCCTGGTAAACCCCTGTCAGCGCTCTTGTGTCCGACACAGAACCAATTTACTGCAGAATCTCTAGGATATTTCTTTGCCACTAAACATTTGGGGTTTAAAGAGATTTTTTTTTTTTTTTGGGGGGGGGGGGGTCGTACCATTTGAAATGTCTAATTCAAATGTTTCATGAATTAAGCTGTAATAGATACATAGTAGGAAGAGCAATGCAGGAAAGAGAAAACTGTTACGGTCACATTCATGACATTAAGTTTGTAATGACCTTGTGTCCCTCAGCCACATGCTCTGTATTTGCTAAGATGTATCTGCTGAAATTTTGTGTAATCAAAAGTAAATGGCCTGTTATTATTTAACTTTAAAATAACAAGTAATTAGCAGGGAAATGGGTGTTTGCAGTCAATGGTTCTCAATATTCTGGCGCATTTACTGCTATTGCTAAACATCATAAGCCTTTTCTTCCTTTTGGATTATTGTTCAATCAATATGCCAGCATCAACAACACGACTTCAAACATCACATTACAAAGACTGCAATATGAAATTAAACACTGTATTACATTACAAGGACTTGTACAAAATATCGTATTTATTACAGATGAATGTTGAAAGTAATTAAAAACATTTTTTCCCCAAATGTAGACCACATTTACAATGTAAACAACTCTGAATCATTACAGGGATACAACTGGCAACTAATTATGACCTAACAGAAAATTTGCCCATATACATAGACTACAAAGATTTGCTTTGCCACTTTACATAACAGGCAGTTATACATAATAATACTAGGCAGAGTAACACAGTAGGGAAATTTGTCTTCCGGCATATTTACACATACCGGCCTGTCTTCTTCTTCTTCTTCTTCTTTTCAGGTTCTAGTTCAGTAATTAATTCATACACACTGTGGTAGATAGATACTGTGGTCTATATGTATGATTCAAGTGGAAATATATTTTCTATACTGAAAGAACAATCACTGAATTATCTGTTGGTAACCACATTACCTAGAAACAATGTGTATGTGTCATGTCATGTCCAGCTAGCCCTCCTGTTACTGTCCTTCAGTCCCCTCGGTGCCCTCCTATTCCTGTCTTGCAGTCTCCTCGGTGCCCTCCCATTCCCGTCTTGCAGTTCCCTTGGTACCCTCCTGTTTCTGTCCTGCAGTCTCCTCGGTGCCCTCCTGTTTCTGTCCTGCAGTCTCCTCGGTGCCCTCCTGTTTCTGTCCTGCAGTCTCCTCGGTGCCCTCCCATTCCCATCTTGCAGTTCCCTTGGTACCCTCCTGTTCCTGTCCTGCAGTTCCCTCGGTGCCCTCCTGTTCCTGTCCTTCAGTCCCCTCGGTGCCCGCCTGTTCCTGTCCTGCAGTTCCCTCGGTGCCCTCCTATTCCTGTCCTGCAATTCCCTCGGTGCCCTCCCATTCCCGTCTTGCAATTCCCTTGGTGCCCTCCTGTTCCTGTCCTGCAGTTCCCTCGATGCCCCCCTGTTCCTGTCCTGCAGTCCCCTCGGTGCCCGCCTGTTCCTGTCCTGCAGTCCCCTCGGTGCCCTCCTGTTCCTGTCCTGCAGTCCCCTCTGCACCCTCTGGTCCTGGTGGCCTGCCCCCCCTGACCCTACTAGGCTCTTAAGTTTGGTGAAAGGGCCCAGGAGGATCCGTGTCCCAGGGTTGTAACCCAGCTCCCCATGGTCTGGAATGCTCCCCGGACACTCCCCATTTCCGTTCATATTCCATCTCTGTGTCTGTTGTTCCCCTGTTTATCTACCGTGTTTTGGTATAACATATTCCGTCTGTCTCTTTGCCTTCTGCTCCCTAGTCCCCATTGAAGCTTGATGTTTGCCTTTCCGGTCCCTGGTGTGTATTTGATGCCTGGTTTCGTCTCATGTTAGGTCTGTCTTATTGATGTGGTTCTGTTTGGTGTTGTTCTCACCTGTTGTCCTGTTGGTCCCTGGTCCAGCCCCTGCCTGTTCCGTCATGCCATTTGTCCTGTCCTGTCCTGTCCAATGGGCCTGTCCCGCTGACCTTTTGTGGTGTCTGCCCCATGTGTCCTGTTGGTCCTGCCGTGCCCTGTCCTATCCAGTGTCCTGTCTGTTCCTCAACCTATGTGTCTGTCCTGCCGTTCAGTCTCCTTCCCTGCATGTCCTTTGTGCCTGGAGGGCACACTTCAGGGGGTGAGGTACTGTCACGTCCTGCCCGCCACATCTGCCTAACCCTCCTGTCTACTCCCTCATGTGGCCTGATGAGCCACACCTGATGCTTGTTGCTCCTTGTTAGTCTATGTATTAAAGTACCTGTTTGTCCCATCCTTGCTAGTCTAATCATCGACATCTTACGGTCTTGTGTCCTGTGCTCAGTCCTCCGATTTTGATCCCCTGTGATCCCATTTATTTCTAGTCTTTGTTCATCGAGTCCAATAAAACTCCTTTTGTTTCTCCACCATGCCTGCACCCCCGAGTCCTTCATGCCAGCTGTCATGACAGTATGTAGATTTTTTATAGAAATGTATGGGGAAAGGGGAAAAATCCTGCTTTTCCGCTGAAATTCATGGAGTCTTATCGGATGATAAGAGGCACAACGTTATCAAAGCTAAATGACAGGAAGTTGCCAGCCATCACAGCCATGGTCCTGAGCTCAACCCGAAGGTTTATTTTTAGCAGTAGGAGTACTGCTCCCGCTCCAGCTCGGAAAAGGTTCCAGGGAAGTGGAGCAGCATCATTTGACTGGAGTTTGTTGATCTGTGGAGACAGTATGGGACTGCCCAAATAATTCAAAATAAGAATAAATGGTGGCACATACAGCTAGGCCATATGAGGCGTTCACCGTGTATGAGATGTACTCTCCTATGCTGTGAGTATGGAGTGTAAATGCAGGCAATGCAGGAATTTCACAGTGAGAATTCTGCAGTGCTTCCTTCGGTTATAATAAAACAAAAATACACATAGTGTAGAGTAAAAGTATATTTGGATCAATCATGTCTTTTTACCGTTGTAATTCATGTTTTTTTTTCCTCTAGCTTGTTTGCTTGTCCATGTCTCTCTTGCACACCAAAGAAATGGCACCGGTAAGGTTTGTAATTCAGATGCCATCTCCAGTGTGCCGGTTCGCGAGCTCCTCCAGCAGTAAAGTGACTCTGGGGAGTCCTCACATAGTTCTATATGCAAATAGCGCTGCACCTGGGCAGTGACGCGCGGCCCCGCTGAGCGGTTACTTATGCAAATCTGATTGACTGCGGGAGTGTACGCACACGCACACACACACACACGCGCGCACACACACACATACACGCACCGAGGATCCAGTCGGCAGTGGCCTGCACTCCCACCGAAGGGATGTGTGAGTGTGTGTCTGTGGGGAGGGGGGCAAAACAGCACGAGGCCAGGGGGGGGGGGGAGTGAGGAAGCGACAGCGAGTCTGATGAATGGCCACATGGCTCCCCCTGCCCCCCCAGGCCTGTACACCCATCCCCAGCCCCGCCTCACAGTTGACCAGGCAGTTTCAGCACGCTGCCTCTTAACGTGGAGGAATTTCACTGTCTCACAGCCGGGCCTTGAATGTGTCATTAACCCCTGTGATTAAGCAGTAAGGGTGGCTGCTACTCAGCTTCTATACCAGCACCAGAGCTTGATATAGACTAATGTTAGGGGAAAGGGGCTAATTTGAGTTATTAAAGGACTATTCTCTTGGAATAATGATATCTTGGAGGCTCTAAATGCACTGGATCTTATTTATGCTGGCTTCTTTGATCCGTAGAGATATTAAAAGGTAAAAGGAAAAAAGAATTCAAAGCATGATCTTTCATCAAGTTGTTTTTGCATGTTGTACCCTTTAAGGTATTGCCTGGGTCTTGCATCCATCCATCCATCCATCCATCCATCCAATATTCCTTAACCACTTATCCGGTACAGGGTATTGTAGAACCTGTAACTCAGGACACAAAAGGTGTGAGACAGGGGACACCTTGAACGGGATGCCAATCCAGCGCTTGGCATTTGGCACATGCTCACATATGCAATAACGGACTAAGCACTTGTGCGAGGAAACCGGAGAATATGGGGAGAACATGAAAACTCTTACACACACATAGGTGGGATCAAACCGCCAAGCTGTGCCACCGGCCGCGACATCTAGGTGTGTGTGAAAAACAGCTAGGAGGCTATGTGAAGCTCTTTACCAACGACTAACAAACTCAGGTACGTACCTCATGGTGCACGCACACGCGCATCCGGAGCCAGGCACCAGCAGGGGGTGCCTCTCAGACAAGCTGAGATTCTGTCTCCTCTACAGGAAGTTTACAGCCAAACGGGTCACAGGTGTGCTTCCTGGGGGAGATGATTTTGGAGTCTCACCCCCCACCCTCGCCTGCTGTTATCCCCACCCCCCACCCCTCCCAAGAATACCCCAGTGCCTCCTTCTCCAGACAGCTGAGCAGCACAAGGGCCCGTGTGCTTTGTTAGAAGGGATTTTTAATTGTCTCCAATCATTCATAACCATTTGATTAGAATATCACAATAAGAGTCCCTGCCTGCATCCTATTATTCTTCCACATCCGTGTTTCTTCTTAAAGAGACAATGCCCACATGCGTGACTAAGAGTGCTATTAACTTCACATTAATCTGTATTACTGATGTGATTTTAACATGTATATCTGCTCTCACTCCTATAACCCCTCCTTCCTCGTTTTTGAAAATATGGATGGAACAGCTAAGGAGAAAATGAACACGAACAGGGAAACTAATGTCAGGAGAATTCAAGCTGAAAATCTCAACACAAACATATCCCTGAACATTGTACTTACAGCCACTGAGAAGATCAATTGGACCAATTAAACCAACACTAAGAAAACTCTACAATTTAACTAGAATCTTGTTTATTTATGCTGCAGCCTTGCATCTATAGCCTGGAAGCTTGTATATTCAGCCTGGTATCTAGTCCACGTAGCCTGGAACCTTGCATGCATAGACTGGAAACTTACATATAGTGCCTGGAATTTTGTGTGTGTAGCCTGGAGTCTTGCATATGCAGTCTGGAATATTACATAATCAGGCTGATGTCTTTGGAATCTTGCATTCGTGGCAGGGAATCTTGCAAATGCAGCCTGAAATCTTACATATAAAGCCAGTAACTTTGCATGCGTGGCCTGTAATCTTGTGTGCACGGCACGGAATCGTGCATGCGCGGTCTGGAATATTGCATAGACAGACTGGAACTATGTGCACATGGAATGGAGTCCTGCATGTCTAGCCGCGTTTTTTTGGAAATTCTTCAGTCCTATAATGATGATTAAAAGTAAGACTGTCCTCTGAGCCACTGCAGGCCAGGGCTGCAGCTCTGATGGTGGTCAGAGAGCCAAGCACACCGGCAGCTGACAGCGAACAGCACTCCTGGGAGGGTTTCAGTCGACCCCGACTTCCTCTTCGCCAGGCGGGTGCCGACTGCCAGCAGTGAGAAGCGTCGCTGTGCCGCTCAGCGACGTCGTGTCGCTAAACCGCTTCGCCACCTGCGCTCTGTCACACACTAGTGTAAATAAAGCACATTACATACAATCTGGGATATTACTTGTGCTTTAGGTTTTAAAATATACCTTCATGTGTGACGATAGCACCCATCATTGACGAGGCATTAAATTTCATTACTCAGAGCTTTTATTAAGTAAATGACCCAACAGGGATCAGTTTGAGCTGTCGGTAAGCAGCTTAGCTTCTATTTGCGCATTGTAATCTTGGAAGAGCTCTGTGCTTCTAATTGGCCATCGAGCCGGCCAGTTATTCTGCAAAACGATCAAGTAAATAAATAAAATAGAAACTAAGGCATCGTGCTATTGTGTTCCTGGAAACAGGCCGACTGAGACTCAGCCGCCCGTTCACACTCTGACGCACCTGTCCTTCCCTCGCGAAGAGCTAAATCCGTCGCAATACGCCGGTCGCAATATGCCGGTCGCAATGGGGCAAAAATGGATTCCGAAATGCGCCGAACATATCATTCACCTTAGTTTAATTGTGGCTTCATTTTTTGAACTGGTGCCAGTTCATTTTGTACATTAAAATTTGGTCAGGGATGAAAAGATTCAATTTTCACGGTTGGCAATGCAGAACTGGTGAAATAATACAATCACAGACCCCAGAGTAAATTCGCTGAATGTCAACTGGATGTAAATGATCAGGAATCAGCTGTGGGGCAGGATCAGCCTCTTGCCGTCCACCTTGCCGGTTCCCTTTGACCTTGGTGGCCTTCGTCCTTGTGGGACAAACTCCTTCTGAATCTGAAACAAACAGCAATCCATTCCATGTCAACATATTGACAGAGCGATTTAAAATGTACTGCTTTTAATCTGAGACCCCCCCACCCAAAGTGTTCCCCTGGCTAGTGCTGCTTGGGACAGACCCCAGGCTCATCGCAACATTGTACTGGATCAGCACTATGGATGGATGGAACGATGTACAGATGGGCAAATGGATGTTTCGCGTTAAATAAGGACTCTCTGACTTATGCACACCTAGAAGCCCCGTCATGCTGACCGAAAGCATAGAATGCAGGACAGAGGGCGTCGACCCCATTCGGGTTACAAATATGGGGTGGAACAGCAATGGGAGAAGCTGCCAACAGGATCCAGAGGCAAGAGTGGCTCACATTCAGAGCTGTGACATCCGTACGACCTGCCAGCCGTACACAACGACACCTCAGCCTATGGGAATTCAGAGGGAACCCCCCCCCCCCCCCCACACACACACACACACACACACACACACACACACACACACACACACACACATCCCATAGTGTCAGGGGTGCCTAAACCCTAAATTCACAGCTCAGATAAAAACGGAAAATAAGGGGTTACATTATTATGCGGCAAACACATAATCTATCATTACACCAAGAGGAAATGTTACCCAACTGAGTTTCAGCCCTGTGTGAAAAAAAGAAGTCATGTGGCCAAGGGTGGGGGGGGAAGTGGTGGTAGTGGGGGGGGGGGG